>JAIPRL010001317.1:0-87453 GCA_025469235.1 Pemphigus obesinymphae
GTACCAGCCTGACAGCGGCTGCGGTAGCCGTTCCATCAGTTATATGTGCGGGTCTACCCAACGGCCGTGATGTCGATGGTGTAGGGAAAGCACCAAAGTGTTTTGGGTTAGATTCGCACTTGAGTACAAAGGATAGGTTCAAAGTGAGAGTAAGTACGTGGAATGTAGAAACATTGACAGATAGGAGTAGGGAGTTAGCAGAAGTTTTGAAGAGGAGGAATGTGAATATTTGTTGTGTGCAAGAAACAAAGTAGAAAGGGGAGAAAGCAAGAAAAATTGGAGAGGGGTATAAAATCATATATTCAGGAAGGACTAGTACAAGGAATGGAATAGGAGTGATATTAGATGAAGAAATGAGAGGAAAAGTGGTAGAGGTGATTAGAAAAAGTGATAGGGTTATTTTAGTGAGAGTAATATTAGAAGATAAGGTATTAAATATAGTAAGTGCGTGTGCTCCATAAGTGGGATGTGAGGAAAGTCAGAAAGAGGGATGCTGGCAAGAGATGGATGACGTAATGCGAGGAGTACAAGGAAATGAGAATATTGTAATTGGTGGGGATATGAATGGACATGTAGGCTGTGATAGAATAGATTTCGATAGAGTGCATGGAGGGTATGGGTATGGAGAAAGAAATGAGGCTGGAGAAAAAATACTTAACTTTGCATCAGCATGTGAATTAGCAATTGTGAACACTTATTTTAGGAAGAGAGCAGAGGATTATATAACTTATAAGAGTGGAGGGAACAAATCACAAATTGATTATTTTATGTGAAAGAGATGGGGTTTGAAACAGTGTAAGGACTGTAAGGTGATCCCTGGGGAAAGTGTGACAGTACAAAATAGGTTAATGGTTATGGATATTTGGTGTAGGAAAAAGAGGGTGTACAAAAAGAAAAATATAGTTAAGGAACCGAGGATTAGGTGGTGAAAACTAACGGGTGAAAATGAAAAAGTATTTATAAGAAAGCTAATGGGATAGGGATATGGAACATGGAAGGGAATATAAACGAAGTATGGGAAAAGGTAGCAGAGAGTGTTAAAAAAGTTGCTAAGGAAGTCGTGGGCGTGAGTAGAGGTAATATGCCACAGGATAAGCAAACATGGTGGTGGGCAGAAGAAGTACAGGAGATAATATCAAAGAAAAAAATACAGTTTAAGAAATGGCAGAAACACAGAGAAAGGGAGGATTGGGTAGAGTATAAAAGTTTATCTAAAGCAGCAAAAAGTGCAGTGAGTAAAGCTAAATTAAAGAAATATAAGAGTTTTGGTGTAAGATTACGGTATATTTTTTGGTCAAAAATCCAAATAATAAAATTTTACACTATAGGGTATTACGGGATTTTATTCACGCATGGGGGCCCGGATTTTTTTCGAAAATATCCGGGCCCGGGGTGAATCACCCCCAACACTCCCCCCTCGTTGGGCTTGCCCACGACGAAACCATCATTTTGGGAATACATACATTTTCGTTATATTCAAAATATTTTGATTAGGTAATTATAATGTTAACCTCAGTAGTACAATGAATAAATTTCATTAATCTATTTATTATGAAACCCAGTATGTAATGTGCAAGTTATGACGAAATAACATTTTTATATAAAATAACATTTTTTTTTTTTTTTTATAATGACAATGGTGGATAGTGCCGTATTTATGGGAGGGGGTCCAGGGGTATTGAACCCTCCCAGAACCAAAAAATATTAATTTTAAAAACTTAAATAGGAACCTACCAATAACTATAATTCATTTTTGTAGATAGAATTTTTTTTTAAACAATATAATAACTGGAAATAGAGTTTGGCGACATGAAAAATTAAGTTAGGTATACCCCAAATATGAATATAATGACTACATTTGAGATTCTGAGCAGTGCAAAATAGTTTTCACTTTACGATGATGTTTATTAGTTTTATACTTTTCTGTGAGCAATTTATCGGCCAAGAAGACTAAACGTTATGATCTAATTTTTCATGGGTAGGTACTCTAGTTATTTCCCCGTAAATATTCGTTCTAAACACTTAAAAATTTCACAATGTACCAGCTATGTATTTTATTCAAGTTTAAAAATATTATCAATGATTAAAATATACACCTATTTATAATTTTTGTATTAAAAATGATTTTACAAATGTGGTTGGATTTTTTTGGTAGGTATCTAATCAAAATTAAATTAAGTATATTATTAATACTAGGCTGTGGCTCTTAGATAATTTTATCATTTATTACCAAACTAAGGAATAATCAGATTTAAAATTTAAAGAAAATTCATCAATTAAAACTGAAAAGTATACCAAATTAATGTATATTACTATTAGATTTTACAACTCTCTATCCTGTAGTATGTTTTATGTAGTATTTCTGTCAAAGGCTATTAACCTTGTCGTCAGTTATACTTATGCATGAAAACTAAATTTCAAATAATTCAAAAATAAAAACTCCTATTTACAGTTTTAGTATTATAAAGTTATAAAATTAGGAAAAATGTATTAATATAAAAATATGTACCTACCTAATATTGAAAAATTATTTTGTCACTCATTTTTATTCGTGCTAATATCTGTAATGATCACATTTTTCCATATTTTTGATTCCTAATGAAATTATTTTTCATCCTGGTACAATATTAAATTCTTGATTTTTTTTTATGCAATTGTATGTATTCTTTATTGAGTAATCTGTAGGTAGTTGTAATTAATGTTTTTTTGTAAATGCAATTTAATAAATGGATGCAATTGTCTATTATTAGTTATTATATATTTAGTATCAACTGTTTACAACACTATACAATATTACAGTAATTAATGTTATTTTTAATTTGCAAAATATTGGTGTTAATTTGATATTGTTTGAACAATATGGGTGGAATCAACTTCACACGTGTATAATTGTATACATCTATAGTATTTTAGTGGATATTGTAACACACCAAATAGTTGTTTTTTTTATAAAATCACCGAAAATTAAATTTAAACTTCCCCGGCGGCCTAATAAAACCAATCTTGTCTACAATATCTGTTTATATTTATTTGACAAAATTAATTACCTACAAGGGTTACAACACAATATTATATAGCATTAAATTGTAATACTTGATTATAATCATTCATATTGCAATGTCTCAGATAAAATTATACATTAGAATTAAATCATAAAATTAAATGAAAATACCGGTATATTGTGTATTTAAAAAGTGAGCATATATATACACACATTAGATAATTCTAATTTTGCATGATTCTATAATACTCATAATTATTACATTAAACTGTCATAAATTATTCAATAATATTTATTTAATTATCAAAAATATATATACATTTCTAAATATAATTACATTATTTACAAATATATTGTTAATATTTTAATTTATAAAACTAAAAATTTGGAAAGTACATTTAAAACAAGATGGTATGTTATAAATGGCCGTCATTTGATTTCATTTTGAATTTGTTGCCATTTCTGTACCAGTGACGATACATATTTTTGTTTTAGTCCTAGACCCACATCTACTTTTCCTACCTGTAAACAAAATAACTTATTAAACATTTTAAATTATATTATATAAAAATATTAATTCTGATAAAACACAATATATTTTCAACACAATCAAAGAATTTTTATATACTCTTACTCAATACTATTTAATTTTATCAATATAACAGTACATACTATTAGAGCTTTATTGACCTCAATAGATAAGCAGATTGTATTATATTTCTAAAGACTAAAATAAACAATCATAACCTAAAGTGTAGTATACAAATTTCCATTTGATATAAATAGGTACAAATTATAATATACAATTTTAAAAATACACATTCATGAGTCACACACCAGTGTATCTGAAATTTAATTAAGTGTAAGTCAAATTGATTAAATTTTAAGTGAAAAATAAAAATTTAACTTATTATATAATTATTATACAATAAATATATATAATATATAAACTATATTATATAATCAATATGTCAGTGTCAAAATATTAGGGATTAAATTTGATGAAAACATTTACTCATTTAATAAATACAAACAAGAAAATCTTGGATTTAAACTTTCAATGTTTAAATACTCAATATTACCTTTTTCTTTTTTTTTGGTTTTACAATTTCTTTGTCTTCTTCTAAGGTATTCTTTATAGTATCGATAGTGTTTTTTAATTTTGATACGGGCTCAATTTCAGGTATTGGTACTGCAATCATTGTTTCAATTTGACCCGGCTGTGGTTTTGATTCAAACTGAGCAAGATCCGCATAAAATGAATTCAATTCATATGACAATTCGTCTCCCGGAACAGGTGGCTAATATATTTAATTTATATATAAAGCTCAATTAAAGAGAAAAAAGAAAACAATTATGTATGTACAATACTTACAACAATAATTTCAGTGTCTTCTTTATGGTTATCTTCTTCGATATCCATGTCCACTGGTTCAGGGTGACTAGTATTTTGCTCAGAAATATTTGGAGGAGGAGGAGTGCTTGTTTTAGATATAACAGATGACGAAGAGGTACACTCAGATTCTTCGGTTGGGTATTGCCATTGTGTACGGCCATCCGCGACATTTTGATAGTAATACCGCGTGTTAATTCTAAAATAATATCCATAGCAAAGCATTATAAAATAAACAATATTACCAGATTTAAGACACGTTAAAAAATGTTTAAAAAAAATTATACTTAAAACATAATATAATATACTAACATATTTTGTTTTGATAATTAATATTAATGATTTAGAGTATAATAAAATATAATAACTTTATTCAATATTAATACTTATGTTTGACTCAAATAACCATTTTAATTATGAAAAAATGATGCCGTAGAGCCTGTTGGAGACAAACCTGTCTTGTAGATATTAATTCCGCCATATTATTCCACCTGCGCTTAACACGGCTCAAATGCAAACCATACAATTGAATACTATTAAATATAAAGTAGTAAAAATATAATATTATTACAGTAATAAGTAATTATTTCGCATATTTCAAGTCCATATATTTGTTTCCGTTGTATCATTCTGCAATGATGTTGATCACAGGTCTAGATGCTTCCACATACATACCTACTTGTTTATAGATGAATAGAATAACACACTGCTTTAGCCTTTATACAAAATAACGACACTATTGAGTGTCAATAGAACCGTGTACTCTTCTAATATTTGTTTTAAACCCTCAATAAAAATAAACCCCCAATAAATAAATAATTAAATAAAATATAACATGATTTTTGATTCTTTTGCAATAAAACATTTTGTTACTTTATATAATCTTAACAAATTATACGTAACATACTTGTCCCACTGGCAAGTCCACCCATCTGGTGCAACTGAGTCTTCTAATGTGTTCAACTCAACAGCCATTTCGTCCAACCATTTTGAGAAATATTCATTATTCAGACAATTACCTTTCCATGCTTCCATCAAAGTCTAAAAACCCAATAGGAATATAATATTATTAATGAAAAATTAAATTAAATAGATTTATCTTTACTTAGGAATAATTCATTATTAATTTTTATATAATATTGTATTAAAAATGTTAGATTGTTTTTATAAAATAATTAATTAAATATTCAGTATTGTATATGAAAAACTTACATCAATTTTAATTGTCATAACTTGAACTGAAGATAGTTTTTCATTGTTTTCACAATCTGACAAAAAATGTAATTTTGATGAGATCAAGAGCGACAAATCATCAATATGACTTAGAGCTAAAGAAAAATAATAAATTTAAATATCTAATAATTATTTTAAGCTAATAAATATTTTGATTTTGCATTACCTTTTTTAGTATCACAGTTTTTAATAGTATCTTTCTGCTGATTTGTAACATAATTTATATCGGAGTTCTGATTGTTGTGTACATTTAATGTTTCTCCTTTAACAAAATGTATAGAATTTCCATTTGTATGTTTAGATGACATAGAATAACCGAATCCAGTTTTCATATTAGCACAAGGATCTTGGACATATGAAAATGATTTCTCATTCAAATCACTTTTTTGATCATCTATAATAAATAAAAATAATTACAATATGTTAACATATAAATATTTCACTTATTTATACAGTTTAGGTACCAGTTCAATCAATCTATTGAAATCATATGACTTATATATTTCAGATTTCTATATTCCAATAATTCATGACTTATTTATTATTTTCTAATATATAATTATATAACCCTTATAAAAGGTAGTTTTTCATTACACTTTTGAAAAACTACATAAATTAAATAAAAAAATTATCTGTATAGAGTATTAATTAGAACAAATATCTTGTCAAAAATCTTCATACCAGACCTAACATATACTTTATTCCTTCTACCCAAACAAGTGTATACATAAACATAACCTACACATACCTGCACAAAAAAAAAAAAAATTTAAAAACAAAACTAATAAATTCCTCGCTACACTCAGAATCTAAACTGTACCATAACTCTATATAATATATTGAAATAAGTGTTTTATATCATTGTAAAATAGTTAGTTCAAGACAGAAAAATTCTGATAAAATAATCTATCACATTTAAAAACCTATAAATCTTCTTACATAAAATAATCAAAAAAAAACTTTACATCACACATTGAAACACTAGGTACCAAAATTAAATTTTTCAATCGGTAACTTTATATTTACGAAAATATAAATGGAATAAAACTAATTTTTACCTAAATCATCCAGATCTTCTTCGCCATAATTAGCGATTAAATTAAAAGATTTTGTAGGATTTTCTTTTAAAGAATCTAATATTGATGTATTTGATGCTTCATCATTTTCAACAATTTTTGACTGAAGTTTTGATGTTACCTTAGAATCTGACGATATAACCAATTTATTCTTTATTCCACTATTATTATTTGTTGTGTCATCTACATAATCAGGAGGTACTTCACTTTTTAAAATATCAAAAATATCACCAGTTTTTTCTGGAGATTTCAATACATTAGGTTTTTCTATAACATAATCTGGAGGCACTTCTTTGCCAATAATATCTAAAATATCTTGTTGGGCATTTGTCTCACATAAACCAGGTGATTTAACTTTAGTTAATTTATCCAACTCCTTTTGTTTAAACATTTCAGCTTTTTGTTGCAATCTTTGAAGAATTGTAGATTTTTGATCCTTTTCATCTTCATTCTCGTCATCACTAGAATCACTTCCATAAGCAACTAATGCACTAATAGCTTTAGATTCTAATTTTGATTTTTTTGAACCATTACATAAATTTGGATCAAGAGTAGGTAGGGAATCACTTGATAATCGTTTTCTGGAATTTTTGGTTTTATTTGGGATATCTGAAACACAATTTCAATAATTATATTACAATTTGTACACCAAGAGGATTGATAATGTACCATTTATAAGGAGTACTGGATAAACAATTTCGAAATACATACACATTTGTATAGTCATTGTGTAATAAGTAAACTATCATTTATGTGTATTACACAGATTACCACTATCATTGATTAAATATAATAAATATTGAATCAATTCCACTATGTTCCCCATTATTTCCTGTGTTATATTTTATTTCTTCATGCAATGATTTAGACCTAAGTCTGATAAAATTAATGGTATTTAGTCTACACAGCTCAGACAGTTATGTTTTGAGACCCGGCCCGGAAAAATAATATATAGTTTTAAAAGGCTCGACAACTTATAATTAAGGTCCTACATATGTATATGTATTATATTTAATAGCGTTATCTTTGTCTGGGCAATATAATAGCACACAATAACTTATATTAAACTATATATGCAGGGAATAAATTATAACTATGAAATTAAATACCTATTAATAATCTATATAATTATTATCACAAAAGATAAGTACTTCTGTGACAATATTTCCACAAAAAATTTTTTTTTAATGTAAAGCCTATTCTAACCTGCACATTTTTGTAAGAAATCCAGCCTGGCTCATAACAAGTTTCAAATTACCAAGCCCAACTTGTAATGGATTTAAAATTTAAAAGCCCAGCTCGGCCTGGTTTTAAGAGGCATGTCTTTAGTACTAAATTATTTAATGATCCGATATTTATTTCTGAAAATATAATACAAATCTAGAAGCTTTTTACTATATTATGTTATGTTTTGATTTCACATAAATTTAAAAAATAAGTAAACTTCAAACAATTAAAAGTCCCTTTTCTTATGTTTCGAGAAAAACTAGAAAAATTATCTTTCTAACATATTCTAATACAGAACTTAAGGTAGCTCTCTATAGACAAGTTTTACTAAAAACTTTTTTTTAAACCATGATATATGTGTATATTATTATTTAAGCGTAAAATAACACAATTTGTTACACTATATACATCAATAGAATCATCATCTTTTGTACGCCATGGTGCTATTTTCAGTTTCATTTATGTAGCGCCGTAGTATTTATACTCATTTAAAATATGTAATTATGGTTGGCGGTGGGTCATATAGCGTGGTGGGAATGGTTACATATGGTCGCGCGTGGTTATAAAAATCCAAAATTTGAATCGATCAGTATGACCGCCAAGGGTCGTATGGTGGTTAACCTATTAAAAAATTAATTAAAAAAGGTAATACATTTTTAGAATTAAAATTGAATTATTTTATATAAATTAATTTTGTCATAATTTATGGTTTAAATCAATTAACTAATAATACACCCTAATAATATTATCCATATTCAACAACCTGGGGTTTCCACACCATGAGCTTCATAATGTTCAGGCTTTTCCCACGTAACTTTATTTGTTTGTGTATTCCAATAGTAAATAAATCCTGATACATCATCATAACACTCTTGCCATACTATATTAACAAAATAATTAACAAAATATTATTATATGCTACATTTATCAAATAATATAGGTAATATGAAATGTAATTTTACCTACACATAGAGAGGATATACAATTGCATAATCTATAGGAATGTGGGGATAAAGAGGGATAAAACTTAGTCACGGTATGAAGATTTGAAAAAAGATAATAAGAAATAGATATGCTTGGAAATGCAGGGCAGTAAATAATGATCCAAAAATAAAATAAAATCATTTATGCAAAGGACACTTTTTTCAACGTGTTACATTTATTGTTATACCAAATTGTCACATTTTCATATTTATGAGCTGAAAATGTCTGTGAGTTTAAAAAAAAAACAAATTAAAATTTCTCAACACATTGCGGTCGATTGGGCATCATTCCACAGACAAGTGGTTTTTAATGACATGATAAAGAACCATGGGAAAATAAGAAGGTACTTTTTACACACATTTTTGGTGTATACAATTTGAATTTGAATTGGTATATAATATATATGTGTATAATTATGAGGTATTTATCAAATTATCGAAATTTGGTCATAGAAAGTACCACCGTGGCCAACATATGGAGGGCCAGTGGGTTTTTTATGATATTCAAAGGGAAACAGGGTCGTGTTTCCTAATACTAGTAGAAAAGCGTGATAAAGATACGTTGTTGAAGGTAATTAAAGATTGGATTTTACTGGGTACTACAATAATTAGTGATTCTTGGAAGGTAATTAAAAATGCTTAATAAATAATGAGTAACAGATATATTTTATAAAAAAGTAATATTTTTAGAGTTATGATTGTATAAAATACGAGGGATATGAACATTTAACTGTGAATTATTCCATTACTTTTAAAGATCCTGAAACTATACAATCTATACAATCAAACTATACGATCATACAGGTAATTGTGATTATGTTTATAACTAATTAAATGTAACCTATTACCTATCCGACTTGGTGTTTCACAGCAAAATTGAATATTTTCGATTGAAGTGAATCGGAGCAATGTAAATGCAATGTAAAATATGTCGTTTTAGATAATACAAAAAAACTTTAAATTGCTAAACTAAGTCCGACTGCCAAATTCTGATTACACCATTGTTGTAAAAGGATACATAGGAATCAAACATTTTTTTTGAAAAAGACGTCTGAGAACTAAATTACATTTATGCCAAATTACCAAAAGTATATGTGAATATAATTGAGGCAATTTATTTATTAGTACAAAAGTGAAGTTTGTATGGAAAAACTGAGGACTTTATAGTGTCATAGTAGGAATACACCAAGGTTCGGCTTTGAGTTATTACTTATTTTTCTTGGTAATGGATGAAATAACAAAATATACATAATAAGGTACTATTATTATGCATACTATTTTCAGATGATATAGTAAAGTACTGGTAGTATACATTTCCGAGAAAATGAATGATAGTCTTGAAGAATGAAGGGAAGCAGTTTAAGGTAAGGGATTAAGGATTAGTTGGAGTAAAACGAATATATAGAGTATGGTTTTGGAGAAAGGGAACACAAAGCAAAAAGGGAAAGGTAAAAATAAAGTTGTATTGGAATGAAGTGGGTGAGGTTGAGAGGTTCAAGTACTTAGAATCTTTTCTATAGAAGGAAAATGGTTTCAAGAGAAAGATATAAAACACAGAATTAAGTGCGGATAAATGAGGTGAAAAAAGTTTTAGTCATTTTCAGTAATAAAATCATCCGAATTATATTAAAACATACATTTTATAAGACAGTGGGGAAACCTGCAATGATATACGGTCCAAAATGTTTGGTAGTAGATAGGAAGATACATAGAACAGAAAATGTTAAGGTGGATGAGTGGAGTGTGAAAAGAGCACAAAACAATAAATAATTATTATATATAAGAGGTAGTACAGGAATGGCTTCAATAATAGACAAAATTAGAGAGAAAAGATCGAGATGGTTTGGACATGTTTTAATGTTTTTTTGATGTTTAAGGATGAAAAACAAAAGTAAAGGGAATGTATGTTGAAGAAATGAGGGGAAGAGGAAGACCTAAAAAGAAGTAGAAAATTTAATAGAGTTGTATAAGGAGAGGGGGTGAGAAGAGCATGTAGAAAATCGAGCTAAGTAGAAGTAGAAGACTAGTGTAGCCGACTCCAAATAGTTGGGAAAGATGAAGAAGACATGTTCTGTCAAAAAATGAATTAATCTAAAACTAAATAACTAAAATATTATTAAATACCTACCATAATCAGAATTATTATGTTGAGTTGTATTCATTATTTGTTCTTTAACGTTATTGACATAATTTTCAACTTCATTAGATTCTGTAACACAAATCAATTATTTTAATAACTTATACAGGTATTGTTTAATTATACATTATTGATTTAGATATTAGTTAATAGGTATGTCGATTATTGTTTTAAATATTTGATTAACAGTATTTTATTTCTCTATCAAACTACAACCAAATTTATATAAACTATTATGTGTTTAAATAATTAAATATAAATGTATCATAAACTTAATAATATTAAAATTCAAAAAATATTTTATGTTTCTTTCTTTATATATATTTAGTGTAAAAAAAACTTACGAGTAAACTTTATATTCTAATGTAGGTATTGTTATTTTATTTGATGTATCCACTTACACACCATAAAGAGGATAAACCACTACTTTTTGGAAATCTGTGTATAAATCAGTCAAAATAATTTGGAAATTGATATTCACTGTACAAAATGTTCAATACTTTACCCCTTAGGTTATATAAAAAATAAACATAAGTAGATATACAAGAAAAACAATTTATTATGACAATATCTAGTTCATAATATTATTATTTTAGTATTTTTTCAATATTTGTTAAATATTTTATAATAATGTCTACCTATATATAGGTATTAATTTATTTTTTACAATTTATTAACTACTGACCTTGTAGAATTGATTAATAACCATACAGTTTTAATGTCTATTGAACAGTAGATACAACGAAAATCCATAAAATTATATTAAACAAACTAAATAACATGTTCTCCTAATAGATAATTATAATTGTTTTTAGGTAAATTTTGATAACCATGACAATAGTGATAGGAATACTTACTATTTGTAAAAATATTTAATTCTGTAGAATCAGAAATAAAATAAATAGGTACCTAAACATTTATAAAATAAACCAAACTAGTACCTACACTAAAATGAAAATCACTCATTAAATGTTAGAAACGTTAAAGATTTTTATATTCTTCTGATAGTAAATTTATACCATCATAATATTATGATCAAATAGTTATAGTACGGTATATATGATAAAAAAACACACAATAATGAAATTATTAATATAGTTGTTTTTAGTGTTCACAGTAAACACTTTTTATTACACGGCTATCCGTCACTCACTAATTTTTTCACGACCAACAGTGATTACAGAAAAACCACAACCATTAAGGAAACTAAAATCGTGCAACATTTACTAATTGGATTCCGATTTAGTATGTGACACTTCATAACCCAGTTAAAACGATAATTGTAGATTTTTGATGTCAAACATGACTTACCATTATTGTCCGAAGCCGAGTGCGCCATGTCTAATTTCAGTTTTCTCCTGTTCATCGCGGGAACGAGGGCGCGTCGGGAGACAAATGACCTATGGACACGATCGGTGTACTGCTGTCGAAAGTCACACGCAACGCTTGAAAAAAAATCATAAGATTCTCGTGTGATGTACGACGGCGAAATCGAAACCGATCACCGACAACAACCGTTTTACACGACGAGGTATACAGCTAGTATAATATAGGAATTAGAAATATCAATAATAATTCCCACACGCACATAAATATTAAATGTTTATTATCGTATAATATTATAATATATTCTACTGTATTGAGTAATGAACGCAGTTGTTCGAACTAACGAGCGTTTAACATTCACAGACGTGGGATGACAATAATAAGAATTATTGACAAGCCTGCGATTTTTGTTTTTTTTATCCGCTCCGCTATCATCATCCACCGCCGACGAATTTTCATGATAACGACCAGCAGCTGATTGTTACTCCGATGATCAGTGTGGTCATCAAACCGGTGTGACCAACCGTCACAACGTCATATAATCTATTTCCAATAATATTATTATTCGTTATCACTTTTGCGCCGTTCGACCGTATTATTTCGCCTTGGCGCGTGTCGACTGGATTTTTTTTAATAATTTTTTTTTTTTATTTCCTTTTCTATTTACATTTCTAGTTCAAAGACATTTTCCTCTGGACGTTGTTAAACATTATAATTGCACGTGTCGCGTGTTCCGGTGCAACAATTTCGTCGCACTCGCGTACATTGTGAACGCGAAACATATTAATATACCATTTTTTACACACGATGACTGCCTGCTGGCTAGTGTCGATGACGGTAATAATAATTGATTAATGGAATTGTATTATTTTTGGGTTCAAATAATAACGTCTATTGGCGTGTCGCTTGATTTATTCATTTTTTTTTTGTTTTCTTTGCTGCTATTCGACTCGGGTGGTTCGGTGCATAAATATAATCTGTGATATCGATCAATTATGCATGCGCTGGGTATACAATATAATTACACTAAATAATATACGCATTATGTCATTCTCATTAAGTATGTACCTCATGTGTGTCCTCCCGTAACTCGTTTATTTCAAGAACACTCCAATACTGCTACCTACTAATAATTTACTTTTCTCGGAACACTCAATTCGTCGGTAATTGACAACAACATTATTTTTACATAAAACCAGTCAAATTTAGACCATAATTACTGGTTTAGTTACGTTTTTTTTTTTTTTTAATTCAACAACATACCTACGCGCCACAAATTCGTTCACTTCCTATTTGTAAGTACCTACATTTTTTTTTCTTATTGAACTATGCGTTCAATTATTGGTTTTCAAGGTATTCAAATTGGGCGTGGGCCAACTGTACAATTTTAAATCTATCATTATATGTTATGTACTCGTTTAATTTAAATAGACTTATTACCTATTTTATAACTTTACAGCCAATCAATTACGAATTTCGATTTTATTTCTTACAATTTGAAGTTGAAAAGTTTTAATGTAACTATAAAAAAAAAAAAAAAATTGTATTAATATTTATAAAAATAAAATAACCTTAAAGTTTAGCATAGTTTCACGTTACAATACCTAATTTGGAATAATATTGGTAACGACCAACAATAATCTGTTCTGTTGTTTAACGTCATATTATTGCTACGAAAATGATGATTATATTTGGGAATTTACAATACCTTGGCAGAAAGTTGACCTCTTGATAGTGAACACACACAATTATTTTTAATAATACAGATTAATGATCACCTATAAATTTAAAACTAATAATTAAATGATCTATGATTTTCACATCTTACGTTCAAATAATTTTTACACAGTACCTACAGGATTTTTCAGAAAATAATTAATTTCACTAGAAAATTATACAATAATAATATTAAAAGACACTATTTTATTTTTTAAAAAATCATTTATTATGTTCCAGAGCTCCTGATATGTTACGACCTTAGACCTCATAACAATGCTCCTGATAAATGACTATAAGTTTGAAATAAGTAGCACTCTTGTAATCATGTTTATCATTATCATGTATACTTCTAGTCATGCTTTTCGTTACTGCGCCAAATATGCCATATTTACAGTATTGTCATTTATTTCTGCTACTGTATTCATACCATTAATGTTGTGGAGACCAAGGGACTACAGAAATGGATTGTAAATAGATACATACAAATGCATGTTTATAACAAAATACCTATGTACTTTTTTGATAATTTTTCAATAAAATTAGGTTACCTGCATGGGGTGGACGTCAAATATCAAAAATATTAGGGTTAAAATGGGAAATGAGGGGCCAAGAAAATATTGTACAAAATTCAGGTTGTGTTGTTCTAATCAATCACCAAAGCTGCTTGGATTTATTAGGTAAATTGATTTTTTATCCAATTACAAAAATTAACATTGTTGAGTTTCTAATTTTCTGTTGTTTTAGTATTGTCTGAAATATGGCCGGTAATGGAAAATTGCACTGTCATTTCTAAGAAAGAAATATTTTACTTTTGGCCTTTTGGTCTAGCATCATGGCTGTGGGGTACAATATTCATTGATCGATTAAATGTAAAAAGTGCTCAAAAGACAATTAATAAAACTGGAGAAGCTATTTCCCAAAAACAAGTAATTATTGTTAGAAAAATAAGCGATTTATGAATATTGTATTTAATTTGTGGATGATGTGTATTTTACAATAGACGTTAGTGTTGAAGTAGTATGTTTCCATAATCATTAATGATAATGATATCAGATATGATTAGAGCTGTCGCGGGTACCCGTTTAACACCCGGTTACCCGGCATGTATTTTAATACTTGGTACTTGGCAAGCCAAACAAAAATCTTTACAGGTACTCAGCTTATAACTTAACCTAAAATAATATAAAATCTTCTTGCCTTTTCTCAGAATTTAAGATTGGGAAACCTGTTCCAAAAATTATTGAGCCGTTTAAATCACCAATTGATAAAATATACCTACTTCTTTGTTGATGTATAAAAGTTATTGCTTAAGTCTTAAATAATTATTATAATTTCTTTACAAAAATTACAATTTACTTCTTAGTTTTTATTATTTTAATTAGAAATACCTGGCTAATATCAAGTACTAGCCAGTAAAAATACCCGGCATGGTACTCAACACCCGGTATAGTTAATCAAAAATTACCCATTACCCAATTAAATTTGCTACCCACGACAGCTCTAGATATACTTCAAAAATATTATCTTATAGATATACCTACTTAATTGCCTAACCTAATTCACATGGTCAATAATTTTAATATAAAATTATTGATAACAATATAAATTTTGAATAGAATCCTATATGAATAAAATACACAGTTGCTATATTTTTTCATTTATTTGTTTCTGGTAGGCAAAGCTTTGCATGTTTCCTGAAGGCACAAGACATGGTGGATTAGAACTTTTGAATTTTAAAAAAGGTGCGTTTCATGTTGCAATTTCAGCTCAATGTCCTGTACAACCAGTAGTTGTATCAAAATACTTATTCCTAGATCATAAAAAACGAATTTTTGACAATGGTAAGTCATTGATTATAGTTTTTGTATTA
Source organism: Pemphigus obesinymphae (assembly GCA_025469235.1). NCBI lineage: Eukaryota > Metazoa > Arthropoda > Insecta > Hemiptera > Aphididae > Pemphigus > Pemphigus obesinymphae. The sequence continues at coordinate 15,966 of JAIPRL010001317.1, forward strand.
GAAATGTATTTGTTTACAATGTATACATTTTTCAGGTCACATTGTCATAACCATATTGCCTCCAATATCTACAAATGGATTAACCAAAGATGACTTAACTGGGCTCATTGATAAATCTAGAATTGCAATGCAAGATGTATATACAAAATCTTCAGAAGAAATGAAAACAAAATATTATAATGTCAGTTAAAATTATGGTGTGTTTTTTCTTGTAAATAATTGACTTTCAATATTAGTGTGTATAAACGTGATAAAGAACCAAAGTAACTATTAGCACATTAAGCTGATAGTCATTAGGTGCTACTATAACGTATGCTTTACAGTATTTTTTTTAGACAAATTATATCTTTTATAAAATTATTATATTTCTTCAATTATAAACAAGGGTCCTTTTTCATATTTTAAATAGACATCACAATTTAAAAAAAAAATACTATTTTACACTGCTATTTTTGATTAAAATTTTAAGGTGATGTTATTTTTATAAAAATTAAATTTTATGAACATAATGTAAATTTGTTTTTGAAATTTAAGAAACTAAATTTTAGTCATTTTTTATAATAATTTTGTTGAAGGTTTTGTTGTGTACCCAAACAAACAACAATGTAACAGAACATTGGTTTTAAATTATTATGAAATATATTTATTTTTTTGTTTTATTAAATAAAATTATATTTCATTCTAAATGCATATGTTATATGATATATTGTGAATTGATTCATAATAGTTTAATCATTTTAATACATCTAGCATTGTCATTGCTAAAACACCTAAAAATCTTAAAATAGTTTTTATGTATACCCAACAGTTACAGCTCTTATACTATAAATTACAATGTTAAAATGATCATTTACTTTTTCGTACAATAACATACAAATTTTAATCTATGTATAAAATTGCCTATACTATAAACCCAATTACCTTAAAAAAATATAAACGTAACACAAATCATCATAACCTCTTCATTTTAAGCTATAGTGAACTATTTACTATTGTAATAAAATAATATATTTATTTGATTTGTATATTTGAATGCATATTTATATATACCTACTTGAATTTAAATAATGCTGATTGAAAATGTCGACGTTTTAAAGGTACAGATTCCAAAGGTAAATTTTATTTTTGTATATTTATGTATAAATGCAAATTTTACATTTCTTTAATCAATATAAATTATAATAAACTAAAATATATAATTATATCTGATAATACTAACCCTTTATTATACATTATTATAATATTATGCATAAGTAATGGCATAGCCCACATTAAAGGGCACACATACAAAACGTCTGGATTTATTTTGAATGGATTAAAAATTCTGTTGGATTTATTGTATTTACTAGACTTTGATTTATTTAAAATAAATTTTCTTCATATATTAATGCAGTGAACAATATTCTTTATATAAATTATATAAATCTAATATGGGGTATCCCATATATTCGTATGTCATTGTGGTATGTTTTAATTATTATTATGAAACCATATATAGAAATTTTGACAAAATTAAAAAATATGTGTTCCTTTACAAGAATAATATTTTGTACAATCTAGGACGTAGTTAATAGATTTTAAGACGTATGTTTCGTCAGTAACCCACATTTGTATTTTACCATTTTTTTTATTTTTTTTTTTTGCATAGATTTGTATAGCGTTATAGTTATGTTGGGCAGTGCTGGAGATCCATTTCTATAGCATGGTTTTCAAGGGGTTCTGTGTAGGCAATTTTAAAGATATAGAAAAATTTTAATCCAATAATTTAAAAATAGTATTATGTCAATATAATTTTTTACTATCATTTAATCACGATATTTGTTTAAAAAAAAAAACACATTTACGAATTTTTCATTTTTATCAATTTGAGATTATCGTAGAAAGATGAAATAAAAAATAAATTATGAGAGAACATTGTATCTACACATTATCAATGAAAAACTTACGTTAGCATTTTTCATTTTATCAACTTAAAAACACGTTAGAAATACAGAATAAAAAACAAAATTAATAATTATACCTAATAACATTATCTAGTGTACCATGAAGCTTTTTTTAATATATTAAGTTTTTTATAATTTACAAAATTTTGATTTTTAAAAAAAATCAAAAATATACTTCGAAGTTCGGATTTATTTAATAACATTCTACAGATACCTATTCTATAATTGACGGAAAAATTCAGAACATTTCGGATTTTCTAATTTGCCTCCCATCCACGGATAATTGTAAAAATACATTTTGAAGTTTATGATTTGAATTTATAAACAACATTGAGAAAGTGGTCGGTCAACCATGGTTAAAAAAATGTAGGTACGCGATCCAAACATTTTTGAATCCTGTAAGAAAATTTGCATATTATACGGCGCATCCGGAAATGTCCGAACAACCCAACTATGTTCTTTAATGTATATTACCATCAATTTAGGATATTTTATAAAATATATATTACTTTATCAGAAAAATTAAAAGCATTCATTTTTATTATTAACCTCTATTCCACAACCATCCAAATGTTTTTAAATTCTTATTTCACGTGAACTCATTTCATGTGATCTCGTGAACTAAAATTCCTGTTCAAAACCGAGACCTCTAAAATGTATGCAAACGTGCAGTAGCATTAGCTGTTACTTTATAGGTCATCAGTTATCTCACCTTGTAATATTACCCAATATGACTTCTTGGATAAGTATGAATAATAAAACGGAAGTTCATTTTAATGCATTTACTTCTAAATTTTATTATTTATGACTTCTAAAGTAGGTGCCTATATAATACTGTCGACTTATTTTTCATCGAAAAATAACCCGTGTTCTGACGTGTATTATAATTAATGTAATTATTATCGCATATAGGATTTGTACAAAGTAAATACCTACATTTTTTATAAATTATACAAATAAAATTAATGATATTAGAATAATATTTAGCGATAGATACCTAGGTAGGTACATAAGAATTTAGTAGGTCATGATGTATAATGTAATTTTACCTATTTTTTACTAAGCAAATTAGAATTTTTAAATGAAAAATAAAAATCCATGAAACAATTTTTTAAATATAAAATAACCTAAATAAAACATGAATATTTACTTGAATTAACATACAATTAGGTAGGTATTGAATTAATTTTTTTCTTGAAACGATTTAACGTGGAATTTTTATATCTTGAATGGATAAAGTTTTGGAATCAGAATTATCTGGAAAAGACATAACTTGAAATCGGAATTATCTGAAAAAAATGGTAAAACTTGAATATCGAAAAATTATAATAATTTATATCCCTCCTCCACTAAGAAAAGATATTTATTGCGTAGTGAATTTTTGGAATTACGCATAAAATGTAAGTTGTAGAGTAGGTACCTAGGTACCTCTTACTTGGGACACCACTTACGGCTACCTATATGATACTTCACAGTACAACATATTAAAAATTCTCCCTTCGCATTTTTTATTTCGATATAACCCTGACACTATTGATGACAAGAACACCATTCTAACGGAATATATTTTGGCTTAAAGTTTGGTAGAATGTACGCCCGGCAACCTATTCTAAAAATTCCTTCCTAGGGATTTCTTTGAAACCCCCTTTCTGTAAGAAACCGATGGAGTTCAAACTTGGCGAACTTCATATGTACTAAAGAGACTAATTGGAACGAGGCTGGCGATTTTTTAAGGAATCGGAAGAGATCTCGAAAAGGAACTTTTGGTACATATCCGAACAAAAAAAAAAAAAAACCGGTAAAATTGTTTAGGACACCTCAGGTCTTCAGATATAAAATATTAATATAACTATAATTATCTAGTAAGAAACATTTAGTTAAACTAGCATAAAATATATGGGTGTTTCGTATCTTCCTACTGTTAAAACATTTGAATAAAATACAATAAAAATTCAAATATACCTAGTTTGATAAATTATGTATTTATATATCGAAGTTGAAAACATTTATAATACCTAACTACGTCCTATAATGACATTATATACGATAATGTATATCCAAAATATCCTATAATATCCTATATACCTATAATAGAACAATTACCTACGACGTCATCGATACCTATCGGCACAATATTACTATCACAATATTATAGAATCGGAAGGGATCTTGAAAAAATTTGGTATTTCCACGCAACTGTAGCAGGAAATATAATCACAGATTAAATGAAATATCATTCAAAAAATGTTTCATTTAATCTGTGCTATAATATTCATCTCGATCATTTTATCGCCAAGCCCAGTGACGTATTTTTTATATATATAAAAAAAAAAAAAAAACAGTATTTATCTAGTAAAAAGAGCTCGTCAAATTTTGACCAAATCTAAGTTGAAGTAGGAAAAGATTTTTGGCAATACTTAAGTATGAATTGTAATAATCTAATAACCTTGTGATTTAGGCATAGATAATATAGGTACCTACCGCATGTGAATATTCGAATGGGTATCATTGTGAATATTTTTTATAATTTATACATAAAAACAATGATTACATTTTATAATAGATGAGAACTTAGTTGCAGTTTTTGTTTAATATGTATATTTGACCACCTAAAATCTGTGATCAAAAACCGTGAAATTTTTACTTTTGAATTAAAAATATGACCAATAAAAAAACTGCTCACTACGGTATAGTAAATATATTCTCGTCTCATATTTTGCTAAAATTTTGAATCTGCGATTACTAGGAAAAAAAATTGTACAGAGAAAGCCTGAAAGTGTTTTTAATATCATTAAAATGGGTGTGTAGCGTCCCGTTGAAATTTTCGGATGATGATGATGATGATGATAATATTATTACATGCAGTTATGAAAGAAATAGCATAACTCATATTTCTAGAGATTTATTTTATTTGAATGAAGTCAATATCAAAAATAAACTTTTGTAATTTTTATTTCAAATATTTTCAATATGTATACCAATGTAAATTACATTCATATTTGAAATTAATAAACATTAATATATTATTTTATAAAATATATTTCTATTTACTAACATTTTTGTTTCATCGTGTTTGAAAAAAAAGTTGGTTTTTGCTTTGCTTGGTTGGTCGACATAGAAGCCTGTAACTATTCCAGGCTGTTGCCTTTGCTAATTATATAAAATAACTTATAACTTGGGAGTGGTTTATGTGGATATTTTTTTTTTTTTATAACTTTTATTAGTTTAATGTCCAGAAGTAGGGTTTTGGTTTTTGATTTCTTTGGCTGTTAGTGGAATTTGATCTGTTCGACCCAGTTCGCGTATATGTTGGTGGTGAGATTTGGAGTTTTGTTTTTTTTGCTTTGCTTGTATGACGGCCATGATTCCCAAATTTCCTTATGTCAGGCGAAGCCTATGATAAGATGTCGGATATTTTGATTTATTGGGGTTTTTAATATGTAGACCAGTCAAATGGCCAGGTATATGTTTGTATTTGATCAATGGTTCTAGAGAACGGCTAAAGTCAACATTGATGTTAGTTCATAAATATCGAAGCGCCATTTTTTTCAAGATGTCTAAACAAATTGGGATTGATCTGGTGTTTGCACTAAAACGTTACCATTTTGATTGTGAAACCTCGATTTTTATTTTTGCCTTGCTTCGATGGTGGGTACTATGTATCAAACTAGATGCTTCTGCCCGAAAGGTGGATGTGATCTTGATTTTTATTGCTAGCTTTAGAGGAGGGACGATTTATAATATTAGTAATATGATTGAAGTTTGAGTTTTTGATGCGAAGTGTAAGGAGAGCTGCATCTTTTTAAGATTGTATCTTTAATGGAGGTTATTGAAACAGATCTTTTTTAGTAGATAAATTAGCGGCCCATGTAGGACTTGCATATAATATAATAGGCCTGATGTAGGCTTTATAGATGTAGAGTTTGGTGTTGAGCGGAAGTGGGCTGCGTGGATTGATTAGCGGATATAGAAGTGATTTTGCTTTGTTTGTGATGTTATTCACATGAATAAAGAAATTGAGTTTCCTGTCTATTGTAACTCCTACGTTGTTGGTCCTATGTATTTGATTGTGGGAGACCAGTTTATGGGGGAATTATTAAATTTTCATTTTATTTTTTATTTTTTTTTTAATATTTTAATGATCTGTGAGAGAATAATAATTGCTGTTGTTTTTGAGGGGTTTATCGTTATTTTTCCGTCAATGAACCAGAGAATGAATTTTTGAAGAACCCATAGCCATATATACCCGTTACCATACCGAATTAAGACAGTGGGTTTTTCCTGGGCACATTTCCCGGTTCCTCAACTCGTGTTGATCTGTTCGGGTCAGGGGAAGTGTCCTTAAAAAGAGGATGTTTCTCCTCGTGAAAAGATCCTTTTGTCAAAATGCAACTTAACGCCCACATTGCACGTGTTCGCCTCTTTCTCTAATCCCACCGCGACACCGAGTAATCAAACCTCCTTAGATCTATCAAAGACAGAATTCAAGGTCTTTCAATCTTCAACATGAATAGACGCCTGCTACGCAAACTACCTTCAGAGCACCCCCTTAAAACGGATGATAGTGTCCTACATTACGATGACCCTGAAAAGCAGAAATTTTCGCCTCCTCCGTGGAAAACCAATTCAAGGCCACCATCTTCAACCATCTTTATGAAGAACAATTCTATTACAGATATTGAATAATTATTTGACATCATATAGCTGCTTTAAGCTATATATACTCATTTAAATCTAAGCTCTAATAATGAAGCTTGTTTATGGAGTTTGAAAAAAATTGTCTACTGAAGTTAACACTTTGATTAAATACATGGTAGTATTGATTTCATGAACGCCACCGTTGTGGAAACAGATATACAAGAAAATATAATATTACAATTTATAATATAAGCCAGAACCATTAGTTGAGGCTATTGGAAACATTGTTGTTGATCCAGTATTTAGACATTTAGTCAAAATTAAAGATTTTAGTTCACTTTGAAAATGTCTTTACACCAAACTCTATATTAGTGAGAATACTGTATTACAAAAGCAAAAAAAAAAAAATGATTTATGTTTTTATTATAAGTAAAATAGAATGACGGCTAGTAATTTTGAGTACTTTTTCTGTATATATATATATATATATATATATATATCGTATTATTCTTATATATTCATAGTATTTTACTCAAAAGTTTTCAAAAAAGAATATTTGCAAAATATTTATCCAAGTAATAATTATGTTACTTACAGTGGCTTTGCTACACTTAAACCTTATAGCTAAGTCAAAGTGAGGGAAATTACATCTTGATTAAATTGAGGTCATAAAAATAAAAAAAGGCTTACTAACAGTTTCAACAGTCCACTTAAAATATTAATGAATTTCTGATTTTTCAACTAAATTATAAAGTGCATTAAATATAGCCTGTGTATGTTATCGAGTCGTAATTTTAGCCAAGTTTTTCATATTTAAATGCTACTGCCAAATTATATCATTTTAATTTCATTTCTTTGTTTTATTTTTGTAAAAATAAATTTCCAACATCAACGACAATAGAATTATTTTTACTTTCGCTTTGTGATTGCGAACTAAAAAATAATAATATATTATTAATATTATAAAATAAATAAATATCAAAATTTGTCTATAAATTATATGTTTAATTTGATGGTAGCTACCTAATGATAAGTTTAAAGGCTCATTATCAATATCATTGATTACATATATTTTTACTGAATTATTTTCGCAGTTAAATAATTGATCATTTGACATATTATTGTCTTTTTCATAGTAATTATTTTCTTTATAAATTTACCGTTTTTTTCTTCTCTGGTGTTAAATAAGGTCAGTATAATGAAGAATGGTAGGTGCATTTATCTTTTTGCCATCTCTAAAATGACAACTATAAATGCGAACACCTGATCCAGGTTTATCAGGTCTACATAAATATAAAAATTTATCGTTATTAATGTTTTTAAGGCAATTTCAAACATTTATAACAATATAACTTTATATAATATTTTAGTAGTTATACTGACTATCAATATTGAAATAATGAAACCTCAGCATTGTGATCTAATTTTTCTTCTTTATTAGTTCTTTATAGGAAAGTAATAAAACTTACAAGTAGCCTTCTCGTTATAGGTAATGGCAATGCACAAGTAACTATCCAACATTAAACATTATTCTTCAAATATTGCGCAAATACCTAGCTAAACGTAACAATTTTGATATAATGTAGTCGACTATAATATTATGTTAAAAGTAAAATAAGCAACTAGAAAATAGTATTATAGCAATACAAAATCAGAATATACAAGGTTTAACAATAAATAGTTTTAAATGACATATTATATAATAATATATTTCAACGCCTCGGCCGCATTCCCTAAGTTAGGCTGGTGGTACACGGGCGTACAAAATGCGTCGATGCGCGCGTACTTTTTTACGCGCGTCGTAGAAGTAGGTATACGTTATCGTTTACAGGAGCGGGCCCACGAGCAAATTTTCTTATCGACGTATTTTTACTAGCACGCACGTCAAGAATTATTATCAGCGCAAGTTTAGAGTTATATTGATTCAAATATACGCGGACACACGTGCGCACAAATTACGGACATATAATTGATAACTACAACACGTTGGTCATTTTTAATTAAATTTTTCTTTAAATTTCTACAGAAAATGTCTTCAAATATACATAACGAACTATTAATTAGTGAGGTCCAAAAATATGCAGTTTTGTGGAATACAGCTCATGAAGACTACAAAGATAAAATAAAAAAGAATGGAGCATGGATAAAAGTGGCATCATCTCTAATAGATTTATTTAAAGATGAAAATGAAGCACAACAAAAAATAATTTGTAAGTGTTTTTTTTTATTTCCTCATAAATTATATACGTTTTAAATATAAAAATATTTTAAAAATAAAATTCTTCTCAAATATGTCTATAGGAATTTTATTGGATCTTATAAAGTAATATATTATAATTCTTATCAGTAGGTACCTGCTTTTACAAATATAAGTTCTTATATTTTTTCAAATTGCCATGGTAATTGTCCTTCGTCACTCATAAAATAATAAGATAAAGCATCACGAAAACGATTTGTATTTCGATTTGTTCCTGAATTATCAAAAACATCAATTTCTTCGAAGCCATTTATTGCTGGTGTGTCATCAAAACTAAATCCGTCCCGATCGGGCACAAAATTGTGTAATACACAACAACTTTTTAGTTTTTACGATATCGATACCAAAATCTACTTTTACATCAATAGGTCTGTTTAATATACGCTATTTATTAGAAAGTATACCGAAAGTACACTCCACATATCGTCTAGCACGTGTTAAGCGGTAGTTGAAAATTTTTTTTCTATCTGGTAAATGAGTACCAGAATATGGTCGAAGTAAATGCATGTCTAAGCCAAAAGCTTCGTCCCCAACAAAAGCGTAAGGCAGAGAAATATTTACTCAGGGTACCTGTGAAGATACAGGAATATTTAAATTGTTTCTCTCCAAATTCTTCCAAAGCAATGAATTTCTAAAAATAGTTAAATCAGAATCTTTCCCGTATGACCCCACATCAACATAAATTAATTTATAATTTGCGTCGGCAACGGCCATAAGTCCAATTGAAAAAAAATGTTTATAGTTCATAAACAAAGATCCACTTATTTCCGGTTTTACGACACGGATGTGTTTCCCGTCTATAGCGCCCAAGCAGTTAGGAAAATTTGATCTGATTTTAAACTCCTCTGAAATTTTGAGCCTCTTATTTTCATCGGGTATAGGAATGCATACCTCTTTCAAATTTTTTCAAATACCTTGACAAACTCTTCTGACAACTTGACTAGCAGTAGTTCTTCCTATTGGAAAATTGTAATGCAGCTCTTGAAAACTGCAGCCTGAAGCTAGATATGTGTTTAAATGAAAGAAATATAAACTAAAAATTGCACATATAACCTTGATAATATAAATTAATAAAATTTGAATTTTGAAAAATAAAAATAAATACATAAAATGCGAAATACATTTTTTTCCAGTGCTTGACGTAATGGCTAGATGGCGTACAATCCGTGACAACTACGTGCGAAATTTAAAAAAACAAGTTAATAGCTCAAGATCTGGCTCAGCTGCCAAAAAAACAAAGTTATATGTTTATGGGGAGCAATTGTCTTTCCTAGGAAAAAACAGAGAATTAAGAAACACTGATTCTAATTTTGAAAAACAATTTACTACTATATCTGAACCATCATCACCGTATATCAATGAAACCGAGCTTAATTCGTCAGTTAATGCTGATGATGGAAGAATGATGGGTCATGAAGTTTCCAGGAATAATTCATCTTCTTTAAGTGAAAAAATAACAAATAAAAAAAAGAAGCCCAATGTGGAGCAAGCTCTAGTTGACTTTATGGAAACACATAAAGTAACAAAAAAATCCATGGAAGAAGATGAAGACTTGGCATTTTTTTACTCAATACTTCCAACAGTTAAATCTTTAACTTCAGATCAGAAATTTAGTTTTAGAATGCAAACAATGCAATCCCTTCAAAACATTAAAAATAGAATAGAAAAGAACACTATACCTACTACTTCATTTCATCCACTTTCGCATACTCTTCATTATGACTTTATTCGGCCATCGTCAACGTCATCAGCTGAGTCATAGTATTCAGAATTTACTCGCGATGACATTTCAAACGAAAATGTTCAACTTTGAAGAAAATTACAAAATTTGAAATTACAATTAAAAAATTGTGTTTCTAATTATAAATAATAACTTGTTTTTTAAATAACTTAATGTAATAACTACAAAGAATACTAAATTTTATCCAAGTAATAAAGACATTTCTGAAATTTTCCACACATGTATTTATATAATAATATAAAAAAATGTTCAAGGGGAGGGGGAGGCGATCTACCTATTCTCTACCCATAAAATAAACAATGGAATGTATAATTACCTCAACGTTATGACAAGCATTTCCTCGGGTCCTATGGCTGATCTCATGTTTGTGTTATGACGTTGCGTAGGTATGTCACAATCAATATATGATAATAATTCGTCGAACAAACTTATGGACATGCGGAAATAATTAAAAAAAATTTACAGGATCTTGTCGTAGTTCCTTGTAAAGTTGCACATAACGTCCTGAAGTAAACCGTTCACTGTTAATCGGATGAACCCAATATTGTCTATTATTTGACTTTAATTTTAGGTATAAATATGCTAAAGAACCAAAAGTAAACTAAAAAACTAGCAATCAGAATTTTCAACGGACGTCATATCGGCGCTCGTGTGTCCGTTCTGGTACGTGTGTTAAAAAGTACGTCGCGTATTTTGTACGTCCGCGTGCCACCAGTCATGAAACGGCGTAAAATTAGTACATAGGCAACTCAACACGCGTAATTTATATATTTACACAAATTATTGTTTTGTATAAAAATAATGCAAGTTATTGAGACAGTCTGGTAGTTAAAAATCTGAATAATTAAAAATACAAATACACTTTTATGCAAATCGATAATTAATTCGTGTAAATATACTCGGTTGTTGCATACGTTGAGTTGCCTATAAGCTAATTTTACGGCGTTTTTTTTTTTACTTGGCCAATTCCATCTGCGGTGTTTAAAATGTCTAAATAAATATTTGCCTCCTTAGTGACCAAATCAACCATGCCCCTCGTAACTACATATTATTATTGTATTATGTGATCAGTTTATAAAAATAAGGTTTTTTACACGGAGTTGGCGGAATGTTTTTGTTGGTATCACGAACTATAAGATATCTACGCATTCATGGTTGGGATACTATAATATAAATGATAAAATTTACTCATCTATAATATGATTTATTCAGTTCTAGTTACATTATAATATTATATATGATTTCGTTATTTATGTATTGTATACATCCTACGAGTATTTTTTACTATCACCAAATATGATTATTGGGTGTATACGTTTGGAAAAACATATATAATATATTATATATACCTATCTATGTAGTGTTAGGAACATTTATTTTAAAATAGAATGCATTCACATTCACATTCATTAAAAAAATGAATGCCGTCAAAAATGCATTCTATTACATTTTAAACTTTTAGTGAAAATTTTGCAAAAAAACTTAGGATATATTATGTTGAAAATTTTTTACTCATATTAATAAGAGTTTTTGACAAAAAAAAAAAAAAAAATCATGACATTATTAACAAACGACGATTATCAATATGAATAAGGAAAGGAAAATTAAAAAAATATATATTCATCATACACGAAAAATCATTCCAAACACAGCCTATATATATATATATATATAAATACAAAAAATAAGTGATAGGTATTCCAACAAAAATACTTTACCGACCCCATGTAAAAACTGCAAAGTATAAAAAAAAATTAGCTCTAAAAGTTGTAATATCATTTGATGGCAAAGTTATATTTGAAATTATAAATAGCCATAATATTTAAATTTTCTGCTTTTAATTAAACATAGCTTGGCGACTGTTATAAATGGATATATTTACAAATACTGTAGTCTACTTATAATATTATTTAATACCTATAAACTGCAGCGGTTCTCGAACTTTTTTTTTCGCGTACCATTCATGCGTATTATCATTGATTATATATAGTATATTGACTATAATATATAATCAATGGTATTATTAAAAAGTACTAAATAATAAATAATAAAACTAATAGATAAAAATAGAATGATTTTATTATTTTAATGAAAATAGACGATTAAATGCATATACGTATATAAAATAATCAAAAATTATCTGCGTATGTGCACTGCATGTGTGTCAACGATTATAGTTTATTAACGTATTTTCCGTCATTCGAAATAATAAAAATGTACAACGTTGTCTACTATATCTACTACATTGTATGTCTACTACATTGTAAAGAATAATTATTATACATACATAAATAATATTATTTTTAATTAATTTTCATATTTATCTATTTCAAATACAATTAAAAATGTATATTTATTTATTTATTTTCCGTTTTAGCGCCATGTGACCTTTCATTCGCGTACCTGCACAGTTTGAGAAACGCTGCTATAAAGTATAAACATAATACTACATGTAAATTATTTGGCCCCAAGTTAAGTACGATTATAAGTAGAAAATTTAAATATTATGTGTATTTATAATTTCAAATGTATTTTAGATATCAAATCGGACATCAATTGATATCACAACTCGTAGAGCAGCATTTTTTTATATTTGATCGATTTTTACACGCGAGACGGTGGGGAGTGTTTTTGTATAAGAGGATGTTATACACCCAATTTTTTAGAGGTTTTATACAGGCCATTTTTATGAGCTTTTAAGAAAAATGAAAATCCAACAATATTTGGATATATTTTTTAATTATTTAAAATAGGTTTGTGTCAATACCATTTTGTTGTTGTTGTGTAATTGCGATATTTGTTTAAAGAAAACATGCCAACGCAAAATTATTAATAGATACTCGTTTCCTAGCAACTTAAAAAAAAAAAAAAAAATCATAATTTTAGAGGGAATGTCATATCGTTTTTTTCAATAAACTTAATATTTAGCATACTACTATAGCATATGTACTAAAAGTCGAGGATATCACGTCCTCTTAAGAGCCTCGTTTAAAAAAAAATCTATAGTACCAAAATATGCTTACCTTTTGTCTTTCGTATTGAGCAGACTATAGTTATCCGATAAAATTTCTGAAACAAATTTGAACTACCTATAGTCATTGTGTTTACATAAAATCGAATTTCTCATTTTTTTTTTTTTTTAATTTTTGAACTTTCATTTCACACAACTAACATTTTTAATTGAAGAGGAGTTATAAATTTAAATTGAAAAAGCGAGAAAATCGATCTCAAGGATATAGACACGAAACGTAATGTCAATAACAACAGTTATATCACATAATATTCAAATCAATACTTTTATTTTAATAATAATTCACATATTTTTGTGATGTATAGGTACGTACCTATACTATATTGCCCTAATTAATGAATGTACTTATACTTTTATCGTCCTTAGAATTTTAAATAATTATATTGATTTTTTTTATGAAAAACACTGAGTAACATTTATTATATACGTGTAGCATATTGGTATACTAATTGACAGGTAGGTAGTTTTATATTTTATATCTATAACTTAAGTTTTCAACATTTTTATACTCTGTGTAGTGTGTATAGTTGTATACCTACCTAGGTAGCTAGTACACGTTATAAAAACAATAAAAATCATATTGACCCAAGACTATTTTTAAATGGTTGGATTTTCATTTTTCTAAAAATTCATAAAGATTGCCTAAACACAGCTCCTTAAAAATTGAGCGTGTGGCGTCTTGGACGTAATTCGTTAAATGTCGGAATGCCAAGAAGTCAAAACTGGTTGAAAAATTTCGGTTTGAAAACTGTATTGAATTTAAGCCAATTTTGATTTTTAGGGTTTCGGTTTATGGATTTAAAAATTTTTCGACTAGTCTAGACAGGGTAGGTACTATCTATTTGTAGTATAAATTTAATAAGTATTTAGTTTCACCACAAATTATACTTCTATTATTTTTCGTATGTGAAAGAAATTCACTACACGCAGTACAAAATACAATTGCTATACCTAAATGTAAGGCCGTCCCAAAGGGGAGGGGGGTTAGGAGCAAAATTAAGTTAAGTCAGCAAATAGTAGAAAAAGTTGATATATTTTTTTTTTTTTTTTTTGCTTATTTTATTATTTTTTTGACATTTTTACCACTCCAAAAATATTTCTTAGGGACGGCACTGCCTAAATGAATAAAATAAAATCAGTCAACACCCAAGAAAAAGACCTATATATATAATTTAATTTTTATATTTATGTAAAATTTAGGCGATAGGTTCATAGGGACCTATATACATTATAAAAGTATTTTTTAAATGGCCTTGTAATATTAGTTTCATTTATATGTTTTTAATCATCTTTATACGTGCATTTGCTGCTATGGAATGCAAATTTTATTATTACCTATGTACTTTATTACATCATGATATTATTTAATATAGTGTAACAGTTTGGCACGTATACATGGGGCAGGAGGGTGTATACTTCAAATTATTTTATTTTATTGATATATAGTATTATTAGGTATGTATAGTTTACTAAAAATTATTACTATTATACTTATAACAAATGATCCACGGTCAGTCAGCAAAAATAAATTATCATTATAGATGCATTTAATAATTTTGTTTAAAATTAATATTGAATCTTTATAATTAATTAATTATATAATTAATAATTAATAATAATTAATCACTTTTAAATATGGGTTGACGAATGCTATAAAAAGTAGGTACTCATACCACATTAATGTTTAATAGGTACCTACCTACTATAAATTTTCTCATTTTTTTTTCTAGATTCGTTATTATACATACACACCACATGGGATACAACTAAACGTTTATAGATATTAATGGATGGTATTATATTAGTATTTATAGATATTGGGGTGCAATTTCAACTCTCAGGAAGTCAATTTTCTCACTGGTGGTGTCTGGTGTAAGCCGGCCATAATTACCAAAACTGTCCAATAGTTTGGTAGCTATGCTCGTTGTAGCTATTGAGAACCACCTTTGACTCCCTTAATATGTGAATGTGCAAATATGAGCATATTAGAGTTTGGGAAATAAGAGTATGTAAAATTGTTAATTATAGATATTGGCGCTACAGCTATTTCTTAAATAAATAATTACTCTTTCAAATGTTTCACAGATTGTTATCAGCACAACAAAGTATTTTTATTTTTTTTTTTTAAATAAAGGCATTTAATATTTCAAAAATATAATTATACTCAAAACATGTGTAACAAGAAAGAAATACATTTCTTTAAGATAAATTATACATAAATCTTTATCAAATACAATAAAAATACAATTTAACTATTTAACTTACTACAATAATACAATATAAATAAAAAAAAAACATTATTGGTCTGTGGGCTAACTTGGCGCATGTTACTTCGGCAAAATACAATTCGAACAATAATGGCTGTTAGAGTAGTAAAAAATAGTAGTTTATATTAAATAAGTATTTTTTAATGACTGGACAAAATTGACATTCTCTCCTTGCTTAAGATATAATAAATATATAGGTATCACATAATTGCTGATATTGGTATAAATTAAATGCCGCAAAAAAACCACATTCTTCATACTATTAAATATAGTAATAATATTTAAAATATTATACTATTATGTATAAATATATAAATGTTAACAGTAAATAATAATCCTCATTTAAATATTACAATTTATATAGGTAGACATTTTTTTCATTTAAATAAATAACACTTACTTTACAAAGCATAGGAGTACTCAAAGAGGGTCTGTCTTGTGCTTTATAAATTTAAATTAAATTATACACAAATAAAACTATCCAATAAGAATATTTTACCATAAATTCATTTAGTTATCTAAAAATTCATGTACACATATAATTATATAGACATTGTATATATCATCGAGTACAAAGTTTTATTGAGTGTGTGTGAATATATTATGTCGAGGATTTTTTTTTATTAAATATCTCGTTTGGAGGGAGGAACTAAGTGATCGGGTAGTTCGACCGGTAAGTCATGCCCTTCTACTTTTATTTGTATTAAATGCATAGCCAATGCAAACTCATCCATGTCTAGAAAACCGTCCTTGTCAACGTCTGATAACTTCCATATTTTACTCAACACAGAATTCGGTAATTTGGATTTGACCATTTCAGCCTTGGCAACTGTAAAAAAAAAAAAAAATCATTAAAGTATATCATGACCACATTGTTTGTTTAGCAATTAAATACCAGCTCCTGATAGTTTGCCATCTGACTTTTCTAGTGTAGTGAACACTGAATCATATTTTTGACGATCCTTAGCCACTACCCAATTGGTTTCACCTTTTCCAGCATCAATACCTTCTCCTCTCTTATAACCAAATGGGCTGGCTGTATCTTGAACACTTACGAATGCACCACCTACACATACAAGGACAGCATAAGTAACAATAAAATAATTAGTATTAGCATTGATTATATATATTATATTATATATAATCAATGGTATTAGTATTTGTAGGACATGAATGACATTATAATTTACTATATAAATAAAGAGCTATATAGCAAAATCATGATACAGCGCTAACTTAGGTGTTTCTTTTTTTAATTTAGAAAATCTGTAATCAAATTAAAAGGAAAGAATATTTTGAGATAAATCTCTAAGCTTATTTTATAAAACATTGTAACATTTCTTTGTTAGTCAATATAAAAAAAATAGGCCATGGTGTGAACTTGAAAATATTTTTCCATAGGTGTTATGCTACTACCATACTTTCAACAAGACCACACAAGCTTGAGATTGTTTTTGGTGCTCTTGTGTTGGGTTTTTGTCACGAGTCGCAAAGAATTCTATAATACAAGGCATAAAGTAAGGTATTATTATGACATGTACTCTGGGTAAAATTATGGTTAATAAATGCCATAATTAATTGTCTATTTTATAAGTATATTTAAGATATATTAATCTAAACCCATATTATGATATTATGGTGTTCAAAACTTTATAATCAGAACTTGGATATTATAGTATTAAAGTATATATCTACGACTTGAATTTTTTTCAAATGTACCATAATATTTCTTTGAAAATTAAAAAATGTAATATAGATAGCATCACCTTGTGGTAATCCGTACAAGCTTGGGAGAATGTGAAGGTAACATAGGTGTTTAAAATTTCACATAAACACCATGATTTAAGTATTGGGATATTGTTATATCAGCTTTCTACCATCTAATTATTAATTGTTATTTCAAACCTTTGATGACTTTCTGTGATTCGCTGTCTCCATTGCTAACCATACGGTTGTCCACATCTTGCAAAGGGATCATGGCCATCAACTTGGCGATATCATTAGCCAACATCTTATCAACCTCCTCCAATAGGTGTGGTTTTAGACCTTGGAATTTGCTAAAATCTAAGTTCACCAATACGTCCTGAAAGATACCACAATATATTAGTTGGTTTGATAGTAAAATATCCCATGAGATAAAGTGATATAAATCTAAATAGTTATATAAAAGTATGTATAAAATTAACTTTGTACTAACATAAATTTCATTTAAATTAAATTATTACGTCACTGTGAGTATCTTATTCCTATATCATATTTACCTGCATTTTTTTTAGCTCAGGAAAATCTCCTGGCGAAATTTGTTGTTCTCTTTGAATATTTTGGTAAATATTACCAAGGTTTTTTATCAATTCTTTCTTCTTGCCGTCCTTCCTGAAAATAGACGGCATTTCTTTGTGTAACGCACTGATTATGTAAGCATGAACCTGAATAAATAAATAATAAAATAAATTTTACACAATGATACTAAATTGATAAATTTAGTTACGACCATTTTAGGTGAGCATTTTCATTCACCACCCAAAAACATGAACTTATTTAAATTAAATATTAATAAATTGAATACATATTAACAATCATTTATGGGTACATTATTTATATATCAATATAATTATCACCACCTAAGATCCAACTTACCCTCCTTTACAAACTCAAGAAGCAATATTTCTATTTGCTTCTGAATCTGAAAAGTACCACGCTATATGCAATTTCAAAATAATATTAATAATAATTTTTCACAATATTTAATTAGTTAAATTACCTTTGCCAATCTAGCACGTTTTATTAAGTCATTTAGTTTTCTCAACGCAGCATTTCCCGGTAGAGACTGCAAATCTTTGAACAAATCTTGTTCTTCATCTTCGAATAATCTATAAATAACATATAAAATAAAATTGTTATTGTTGTTATAATAATATTGTGTGTTTTTTTTTTTTGTTTTACGGATAAAAAAAAACATGATGTGAAGAGTAGTGACGTTTAAAATGTTTTACCTCCCTACCCCCAATATTAATAATTCGTTTGTCAAACACTGGGTGATGGATGGGCAAGGTACAGTGTCATAGAATCAGCAGTGTACCAGGGCTCCTTCAAGTTATTCAAGGGGGCCCATGCCTAAATTATTAATGTATCTACAAAATGTTATATAAAAGTTTTAGATTCTGAGAGGTGTAAAGGGTCTATTTGTTTTACTATGTTTATTTTGATACTCTTGAAAGGTGATTTTTTATTTTCCAGTTTTAATCGTAAAATGACCAGTTCCCAGTTTTTCTGACATTTTAACTGCGTTATATTATTCTTAATACAAGTAAACACTAAACAAGTAACTGTGGCCTTTGCAGAAAATAATATAACTCCTCAGAAGTATATTTAAATAAATTATATTTCTCAAGAAAGATAGAGAGATTTAGGTAACAGCAAAGGTGGGCATTAACTATAGTTAAACAGATAATTTTGGTTTTTGAATTTTTAACTCGATTAATTAATTTATTTGTTCATTGATATGGTGAATATGGTTAGATATGGTAAATGGACCCAAAATTAAAATTTGCATCAGGGCCCAATAACTCGTAGCTACAGCACTGACGAGGTATATCCTGCACTCAATGAAAAATAATGGTACTTACATTATTATTATAGTTATGAACTCAGGGGTACCTATTTAAAAAAAATATATATGTATACAGGTATATAGGTAATATTAGAATTTTAGTACGAATTTAACGTGCCGATGGATGACGCGTTGTTCACATTCGTATAATATAACATAATATTTTTACCTAGTTCACTTATAAGTCGTGACAATAATCATACAAATATTTAATTCGCATTAACTATTTTTCTTTAAACCGTGTGCACGATGAGAATATTTAATTATCAAATTCAACGAATCTTAAAGATAAAAACCAGAAAATACGTTTCTCGTGAAGTATAATATATATTATAATATTATATTGTAAAAAGTTACCTCTTCGTAGAACTCACTACACATTATATTCATGCGTGAGAGCATATTTAGTATGAATAATATGTTAAACGTCTTGAAATGTAAACCTATCGAAAATAATAATACATCGAAATTATTATTAAATTTGATGTTACATTATATTATTATATTTGAACTTGACTATTAATTAATGTAATGATGATTCGTGATAGGTACGTGTCACACAAAAATAGTTTCTGGACAAAAAAAGAAACGTGGAAGGACTGAATAAGAGAGGCCAATTTTTTAAGCGTTCAACAATCAACACTGATAATAACAGTTGATCCCATTCGGCAGGACAAAACATTATATAAATTTATTGCCTCGGGTAATAAAAATATATAGTGAATATCATTGTGTTCGTCCATAAATCCTGACAAGTGACAAGACATCGTGGTCGATTGAATTTCTAAATGACAGAAACCAACTGAAGCGATACGCGGTGGTACCATTAGCACACAGTTTCAAGGTGCACCGCGTTAATTTACTCTGTGTCATGCACAAACTTATGCAAACTACAACACAGAATTTTCACAAAACGATTGAAACAAAGCGATTTTCAATTTGATTCAATTGTAACGTGTATCAATCGATTGTTAAATTTAATTCGCTCGATCAAATAGCGGTTTTCCTGCAGTCCCAATATTGTATATCAACATAGCGAGCTCTTTATAATTGCACTTAATTACACACTATAATAATATGTTGTCATCATGGTTAGGTATATAATTATATCTATTCAAAACAAATAAGTACAATTTTTTTTTTTTAAATTGTCACGTGTTCAATTAGACAAATATTAAAACAGCTTACGGTTTTTGATTTATACTCCGAATATTACGAGGTTTACGTGGCATAACAAATTATTTTTAATACCTAGTTTTTGTCTGTCTCCAATTTGAATCTCATTATACATTTAGAGACAGGAAGTTGGAGCATTTGCATAATTTTCACGACCTAATTCCAAACACAGGTTGACGGACAATGAATTTCTCAATTATTGTAATATTTTATCGGATCTCGTACGTAATGTAGAGTTTCAAATGTGACGAGATGAAATTATTGTTCGCAAATCGTGATTCCCGGGAAAGTACTATATTCTACATGTATTAAATTAATTCCATATAAACTCCGCCACTTGTTAGTTGTTAGATATTATTTTATATTGATTTTTGTTTAAACCACTATAACATATAAGCATGATAGGTAATTGATAATATATTATGTACCTGTAGGAAACGTTATATTATTGATTATATAATAATCAATGGTATCAATATTAATAATTATTAACCCAGCATTTTATAGGTATTAAATAAGGATACAACAAAACTAGGGTTCGATTATATAATTAACGTTTTATATAAAAAATTATGAGTTACGTCTAAAAGATAATATGAGTAATGTCATGCATTATGGGTACAAATCACAGAGTGAGTAAGAATGCGTATACTAATTAATTACTAATACTAAATGTAGAGTATTTTCCTCCCGTTGCGTTGGTAGAACATTTTCCCCTTCCAGAAAAAAAAAAAATCAAATAAGTATACATAATTGAAAGCATAAAATAAACAAATAATTGAGAAATGTAAATTAAAAAGTGAAATTTAATAGGTATAATATTATAATGGTAAAAATAAAAATGCAAAATTGTATAATTAATATAGTAAACAAATTAAATTTAGTTTGTTGAATTTAAAAAAAAATTAATTTAAATTTTGCATAATACATTCATTATAATTAATTATTATATTATGTTATTCTGTAATTAAACTTTAAATTCTTATCAAACAACTCGTTGATATAAATGATAAGAATTGACAAAAATTATAATTCAGATACAGTTTGTGACTGAAAGAGTTAAGAGGACGTCGTATGCATGGTTTTTAATGAGTTCTATGTATGAAATTTTTTTAATAAAAATAAATATCTAATGACTTAAAAATATTTTTATAGCATTTTAAAAAAAGTATTGTCAATATCACTTTTTCTTTTTCGTGTAATCACGATATTTGTTAAAAAAATATGTTTACTAATTTTTAATTTTTATCGACTTGAGAATATTGTAGAAAGATGTTTATCGCTAGTACTATATGGATAAACATTTAAATGTTATATGAGAAAGATAATTGTCATTTCGAACTAATTTACACCAAAATAAATTTTGCATTTGTTTGTAAATCAATAAATTATATCAATTTCAGAATTTTTATTCAGGACATTAATTTGAAAAAGTGCAAAATGTGCATTTTTTAATTATTTTGTAACGGATTTTTTTTATTATTAGTCTATCCTTAACTTATAGGATCCAGGAATTTATTTTTAAGTTTTCACATTTGTCTAGTAATAGCAGTAATATTGATGAAGTTAGCCTTTAGTCTTTAATTTTAAACACTCAAACAAAACATGGTTAAAACTATACATGCGTTTTAACAGTATTAAAACATGTTCTCACTATCTAAGTGCGACTTCTCTCCTAATTATCGTAGGTTCAAAATTTAAACAGAATATGATAAATAAAAATATTGACTATGAACGAACTTAGTTTTTTTTTAATTTGAAAATTTGACATTTTTCAATCACAAATTTTAGATGTACCTATAGTATACTTATCAAACAAAAACTATATTAGTTTAAGTTCTCATATTTTATTTAGTGTAATTATTTATCTTTTATGATAATTTTTGATCAAACTGAATTCAGAAAGCCACAAGTAGTTTTTGAACAAATGGTATGTACAGATATGAAACTATTTTTAGATTTCTTTTAACATGTTTTAATTATATTTTCTTTATTAAAAAAACTTCTTAAAATTGCCTATAAAGAACCCCTTAAAAATGGTTGGTATAGGGTCCTCTTAAGACCAGACTGAAACCAAATAAAATAAAAAAACAGTAATAAATAAAAATAATGAAACCATAATAAATTATAGCTACACAATGTTAACAATTTATTACTTGTAGAGAATGATTGTCTTATAGGAAATATATGTTTTTAATGCGACAATAATAGAAATGTGAGGAAATGAGTGTATTGATTATTATTGCAAACTATAATATTCTGGTCCAAGCACATCATACTTCTAAACTCGCAATAACATATAAGGGAAAGAAATTATGGTTGTTAGAAAACTCGTAAAACAACTATACTGCTTTCTTTTATTTTCATATATTTTGTAACAAAAAAATTGGTAAAACTAATATATTTGTTAAATATTTATCGTTCTAATATTTACACATCCTATCTGTAGTGAATCATACTATTCATCAACAGTCGACAGATATAAATTATAATATAGATAACGTGCATTGCTATAAAATAATTTTTACAGTCTATCTTGCGTGTATGTTTAAACTCAAACTTCTGTTTGTGACATTGAAACATAAACACTACACACCTCGCCACTGTTCAAACACATTACAATTTACAATATTACATCAAACACAGAGTCTAATTTGTTATTTGAAAGTTCTCTAATAGTCTAACTCTAAAATTAAAAGTATTCAAACGCGACAAATTAGGGAAATAATTACAAACTGTCCATCCATTGTACTCAAATTATGTTTTTGAAATAACTCGTTTGGGTGTGAATAGTAATTTATCTATTACTTGAAAACATATAGGTAGTAACTGTGTTATAGTGCTTTTTTAAAAATAAATAGGTACAATAAAAATATCAAATGTGAAAGAATGTAAATATTTTTTTCTTGAAGATTATTAAGTGTCAATGATAACCCATAGTCTAATTTATGGGACATGTTATCTACTTTATATGAGTACCTATATTCCAATAAATAACATTAATTTTACTCTATATAGGTACAATGACATATTAAAAAAAAAAATTTATTAAAATGTCTTATGTAATTCAATAAATAATATAATAAAGTATGCAATAATTATTATTAATAAAGTATTGTGTGCTTATATTTTATTGAAAGATCATACAAATATTATAACATTATTGTTAGATACCTAGGTATTTATTATTCATTTAAAATTTTAAAAGTATATAATTTTATTAATACCAAACAGAAAGTAATTAGCAGTAATTGGATTAAAACTCAGAAAACATTTAAAAATAATAATAATCAATTATTATAATATTGTAATTTGTATTTGAAATGAAATTGAGGACCAACAATTATTTATAAAAACACCCCTAAGTATTTAAGTAATTTTACTTAATACCTGAACCTACTAAAACATAATATTATTTTGAAGACTAATATTAATAATATTGGGTGTTTAATTACTTATCTAATTTAAAAGTTTTTATAAATATACATCTGGATATTAAGGATATACCTAGTCATAGTTTATCGGTAAATTTCTCATTTATCAGTCACTTAAAATTAAAAATAAATACACTAGTAATGACTCATAATTGTAATGTTGTACTTCAATACAAATAAAACGAATACCTACCTATACAATTGTTTGTAGGTACATAATAAAAAACGAAAAACATTTGTTATGGTGAGAAGTTAAATCTTGAAAGTATTGACTATTGACCTACTAACCTTGTTTATTTACTTTAACTAAAAATATAATACTAATAAATTTCCAATCATTAAAACTGGAACAGTTGTAAGTCAATTGTCATGATTTACAGTGAATTGGTTAGTCAATTGTCTTTTAATATTCAATCTAGTTTTATTGGTTTAATTACTATCAACCACACTAACTAAATCTACAAGAACCCTTTATTAATTGATATGGTTGATAAATGTTGCTTGTAAACAACATGATTAATTTAAAATAAGACTAATATAATAACTTATCAATATCTATAATCTTTTTAATTATTAAAAAGTAAACATAAACAATGTATTATATATGTATATATGTATTTAATTGCCCATGCTTTAATTTCTATTAAGGGGACGTAGTACATGATTCATTAGTCTTTGTCTGACATATACCCAACGTACTAAATACTAAATAGGATTTTGATGTTTTGTATTTCTTATTTTATAAGTAATATTTGTAATGTAATTTTTGGATATGATTACCTATAATATTTAATAAAAAGAATGTAATCTGTGATAAACTGGAATTATTTTTTTGAAAAATTTTATTTGAAATTTTTCATAAGTGTATCTATACATGTTTATAAATATTTATTATGTATTATAAATATTTTTCTTAAAATCAATCCATTACTCACAAAATTTTAAATACATAACGTAATTTTACTAAGTTGAGTATGTGTCAGATAAAGAACAATTAAGCAAATACTCTTAAGAAAATAAATTAATTAAAAATATAAATAATATCTATTATAAGCATTAGTTACAAGTAAGGAACACATTTTATTGAAATTACAACATTTTAACAAATATTAATATTCAATATTTGGTCATTTTATTGAATAAAATTTTATAAATTTTCTGGAAAAATAGTGATAAGAGGAAGAGGTAAAGGGTGAGTAAATCCAAAAATATATATTGTACTTTAACAAAATGTACAGTTTGCCACGCCATTATAAAATGGGCTTTGTCCCCACCTCTATTAGGTACATCACAGTTATTTTCATTATTATATATTATATTTGTAATGAAAACAAATTAAAATAAGAGACAATATGTTTTTGAAATAAATTCAAGAAAATTCTAAGGAAAAAATTCTTACTTAAATATACCTACCTACATCTTGTAAACACAAAACATTTTATTTATCACTACACACTTTTTTTTAATTCATACTGCACATTTGCATTTTCACACTAAAATAGGGGCTGATATACAGATATAATATATTTAATCAATGGTATAATTTATTGATTTATAATATTTAATAATATAAATATTAAATCAATGACACAATATAATATAATAATATAATCAATAAACCTACAATACTATATAGGGGTGGGCCTAGGACTACATTAATGGGTGGGGAGGGTGTATTAGTTTAAATTTCCAACTGAAAAGGATATAGGAAGATATAGGTATGTCCTAACTACCTATTACTTTTTAGTTTAAATTTTATACATGTTTACATTTACATTTCAAGTTATTTTACTGACTATTAACTTGTTTTGGTCAAAACGCAAATTAATTATAATAAAACCGAGTAGTAGTGAGGGGAGAGGTGTTACCAACTAATCTCGTTCCTAATAATAATAATATTTGATATTACCTAGGTAAGATATTACCTATATAAAAATATGCCTAATAGTAATTTTTAAACTTGTAAAACATAATTTATTTTATTTTTAATTAGATAAAAACCAAAAACCTACTTATCAAATTTTTTTTAATTATAATATTATTTATATTACCTAATACATAAATATGGTTATACAAATGCAATTAAAAAACGACATACTCCATTATTTAAATTATAATGACCATTATGTTATTAAATGTATGTTATTTTGATAGAAACAAAATGAATTTAAAACTTAAACTGCTAGGTTCTTAGTTTTGTTATTTATTATTATGCAAAATGTAGCAAGTGCATAAGTCATAATGACAGTACCTAGTGGTTTAATTTGAAAAGTTCAATAAATATAATTCTGTCACCTCCCCCCATTGATCATACCTAGTTTAAAAAAAAAGTGCATTCCTAATTTCATATGTATAAAAATAATTAATTAAAATGCATTATTACCTTCTATTCACATCATATCTTAATGGTTGGTCCCAGAATGATCCAATATAAACCCTGGCTACTTCAGGAGTTTGTAAGACTTTTCCTAAGGACCACATTAGTGCTCCGTATACTCGCATCAGTTGTTGGTGATCAATCATGTCAGCTTTATTTAAAATAATTCGGATTTTATCATCGTGGCCACGTAGTGCTTCTATCGATCTACGGAATTCATCAGATATGTCTAACTTGTGAGCATCGAATAGTAAAATAATTCTATCCACATGTTCGGCAAACCATTCTAATACACCTGTGAAGTCATAACCCCTATCCACTCTTTGTTTTTCTCCCGACAAAATACCCGGCGTATCGACTATTGAGATACCCTTAAGTACAGGTGAATTGACTAAGGAACACTGAAATCGATTGAGGAACGCATTGCCGAATTTCGACAGAGGCCTAAATTGCCTTTTGGGGTCCACGACCAATGCGTTACCTGGAATAATCGACTCTTTATCGTCATACATAACGGCTATAAAACGGTCGGTGGTCGGTTCCGGTCCAATTCGGATGCCCGGGAATTCGGATTCCAGGAGGTGTTTTATGAACGTAGTTTTACCCGTCGAATATTGACCGACCAACAATATCATCGGCTTGGCATCGAAGTCTGGGTCATCCAGCTGGGGCGAATGGAAGTCGTGGAACTGATATGCCAGTTCCAGGGGTAAAAGTTTGGTTTTGTATTTTTCCCGTAGACCATCCAGAACGGATTCGTATGTTTCGATTTTCTTGCCTTCATCTTTTCTCAGCCAGCCCAACATGATTGATCGATTAGCATAAAAAAAAAATATACAATTCACACAATACCTCACGGAACGAACATCATACGCGCACAGAGACTTTATGGGCTAAACGATTTCCCAGATTGTATTGTAACAGATAACAGTAGCAACTGGCAATAAAAATAAAAAATAACAAGTACCACCGAGTTGGACGTTTTCTTATCAGCAATCATGACGCGAATTATCACATATAACAGGTGTACCAAGCCACCGGGCATCTGTGCTCCCATTACTGTATTGTTGTTTGAATAAAAATATTTTGTGGTTTTTGACGTACGTCGTTCTGCGGTCGTGTACCAAGATCGTACAACCGTCAACCATAGAATATAATAGAAATTAATAATTATTATGACAGACAGACATTAATTGCCAATTATTAAAAAAAATAATAATAAATAATTGCTGTTGTTTAGAACTGGAAAATGTTGTTCAGAAGTGTTCGAAAATTTATATCAAGCAATTTTTATTTTTCAAATCATATAGAATTATGAGGTACAATATGCAGTGGCGTATTTACGATGGGGAGGATCGGAACCCCGAGAACAAAAAAATATTGAATTAAAAACTGAAATACTTATCTATAATTTATTTTTGTGTGTGGAATTTTTCAACAAAAATAACTGGAAATAGAGTATGATGACTTAAAAAAGTAATAATAAATAATAACGCTTTACAAATTAATATAATGACTAGGTACATTTTAGATTCTAAGAGGTGAAAATATTTTTCCGTTTTAAGATGTTTATTTGTTTTATACTTTTCTGTGAGCATTTATCGACCAGAAGACTTGATGTCATTATCTAATATTTTTACTCGTAGGTATAGGTACTTATCTATATTTTGGCCCAAAATTTTATCAGAAGGTACTTTGAAGAGATAAATTGTCGATTTTGGAAAAATATATCGGATAAAAACTTAAAAAATTATGAAAAATACGGGTTAAAATAATAGTTATTATTTCCTCATAAATCCGAAAATATTGGTTCTAAACACTTGAACATTTCACAGAGTAAGGTACCTATATGTATTTTACTTAAGATTAAAAAAAGGATTTTCAATTTTAATAATTATTAAATTATATACTATATATTTTTTTTATTAAAAATGTTTTAAAACAATATTCGAGTTTCCGATTAATATACCTATTTACTAATTAAAATAGTTTTACAAATTTGGCTGGAGTTTTTTAATAATCAAAATTCGATTTTAACTATATTATTATTAGATACTAATAATAAGTTAATAATAAATTTAGGACGGGGTTCTTACTTTTTTAGGTAATTTTATCATTTATTACCAAACAAATAATAAGGGATATTAACTTTAAAATTTAAAACTTTAAAAGATAATTTATCATTTAAAACTTAAAAGTAGGTATCAAATTAATGTTTATATTCTTTACAACCCTCTCATGACCTATCCTGTTGTCTGTTTTTATGTAGTTTTTCTGTCAAAGACCGTTAATATTTTCGTCAGGTACTTATGCCTAAATATTATAAACTAAAAATATTCTTAGTTTACGAATAAATATCTTAAAATAATCTAAAGATAAAAACTGCTTTTTACTTTATAGTATTTTTTTATATGACTGCTAGGAAATTAGGAAAAATATATGAATAGACATTTATGTAATATTAAAACAATTATTTTATCACTCGGTTTTGTTCATGCTTAATGATAATTGATAACATTATTTCCATGTGAAGTAAAATATTTTACAAAAATATTAAAATTAAGTGTATTTAAGAGGATGTTATACACCCACTTTTTAAAGGGTTCTACTGGTTCTAGCTATATAGGAAATTTTTATAAAGTTTTATAAAAAATGAAAATCCAACAATTTGATAGTATTTAATTATAATTTAAAAGTCATTTATAAATAGTCATGTATCATAATACCATTTTTTTATTGTTGTGTTATCATGATATTTGCTAAACTTCATGTTCACGTTCTACAACTACAATTTCTCTCTTTGTAATCGCAGTCAAAATGTATACAAAATATGAAAGTTGAAAACATTTACTGTGCTTTATCGTAGAGTTTTTTTCAAAATGTTAAAATTAAAAAAAAAAACATAAAAACGCTATGGCATAATATATTCCTATCTTTCATATTTTGTGCACATTTTGATTTTGCTAACACTATAAGAGAGAAGTTATAGTTGTAGAGCGTGAACGTATTTTAATACCACTAAAATGGGTAGTAACCTCTAGACTAAAAATGTAATAAAGTTCAAAATTAAAATTAAATATTTTGAATAAGTATTATTTACCAAAATAGTGCACGGACTACGCAACTCCTCCCCTTATAACCAAATAGTCCTTTGTCTGTAAACTAAGCGATTTTGCCCGTAAAGATAGTAAAATATATAAAGATTATACTAAGATAAGAGGTATACTACCTATAAATTATTGGTTTTACATTTTTTTTTGGATCTCCCACCCCAGAAAAAAATACGCTACTAATAGTATGGTAGATGCAATGGAATTTGTTGTGTAGGTAGGTATAGTGTAATATACTGTAGGTATATGATAAACATGGACCTATTAACTTAATAACTTAATAGGTCTATTAAGTCTTATTAAGTCCATTATAATAAATAATAGTATGTAAGTACTTCAAGTTATAATATAGTCCTACGTTTATACGTTTCACTACCTATTTTTACAGGGTTCCTTCTATTTTAAAGAATTTTAAGAACAATATGTAAATCTGTCAATTAAAAAATGTGTAAATAAATTTTTAAATGAAATTGTATACACTCCCATAGTTCCATATCACTATCGTTTTTTTTACTTCCATTGTCTTAATGTGTTTATAAAATGTTACTTTTGCATTTCTTATTTTTATTATTTTTAAGAATATGGTAGAAATAAATCATTGAGAACAACGTTATATTATAGTGTAAGCCGATGTTTGATATGCGTATTTTCACACACTATGAATTATTAAAAAACAATTTTTAATTATTTTTTAAATACTATAACATCATTAAAAAATATATATACAAATATATACAAATATATATATAAAATATATATTTTTTGTTTCGTATTCAGTGGCGTATTAAGGATATTTCGTTGTATAACAAATGTCGGCTGTCCCTAATGTCAAGACGTAAAACAATTTTATTTAAAGTCTATAGATGCGTTGATAAGCATAAAGAAGGCCATTTACACAAATCTAATCGAATTACCCAGAAATCACTTGAAAACGGTTAATAAAAAATAAAAATCACTTAAAACCATACATTTTTTTTAATGTGTTGCTTGGGACCGGGGAACTATTCTTGAAAGTAATAGAACAGCTAGTATCCGTGTACGAACCGACTGTTATTTTAATGATTTGTCCACTATTAACGAAGCACCTAGGGTTCTATTACTCTACCCTCAAACGTTATATTTGTAAACGAATCCGGTCAGGACCGGATTTAGGGGGGGGAGGGTGTCGCACCCCCTCACCACCAGAAAGTAGTCGGTGAAATGGAGTTTAGTTGGCAAAAACACAGTACAGTCAGTACAGTGGTTAAATTATACATTTGTCGAGTCGGCAAAATTAAAAAAAAGTCGATGACTTTTTTTTTTTTGTGATAATTTACTCGTTTTGAAAGAGTATTTTCGAAATTTGGAATTTAGTCGGCATTTTGGAGACACCTCCCCCCCACATAGATATTTCTTAGCGACTGCTCTAAAGAATACGAATACTTTTGGTAAAGTAGTATAAAATGTACGATTATGCGTATATGAACGCTGTTCAAGAATAGCTCTCCTGGGGCAATTTCTCTCTCCTCTAGCTTTTCTAATTGTTCGCATTTCTAAGATGTAGGCATATAAGTTGATAAAAATGAGAAATGCTAATGCATATTTTTTATTGAAAATTGTAACTGTGACGTCCTCTTAATATCCTCATAACTTATATAAATACCAATTTCTACCAATCTGTTCCTATGGTTTCAAAATGTACTTATTTAATTCTTGATTTTAAAATTACTTAGACTATTGCTATAGATGATATTCAAAACCTTTCAATATGAAAAATTTAAACCAAGATTTCTTTCAATAATATTAGTCAGTACCTAGTTGGGATATGGTCAGTGGTTAAAGTGGAAAATAATTGCAAAGGGGACTAAAGCTAATACAAAAAAAAAAGTGTCTATTGAACCGTTAAACCTTATTCAATTTTGTTTTGAAATTTTTTGAACACTAAATATTTTAAATAAGAGCAGTAAAAAAATCAAATTGTCAAAAAAAAAAAAACTATTAGCTATTACACATAATACATTTTTGGTTTTTACTTTTTACTGCAGAAATAGATTTTTTGTAAAGAATTTATAACTAAATACCATTTATTAAACTTGTTTTATTTAATTTCTAATATTATGTATAAAAAATTCTATCTGAAGTTTCAAATAACAATTTAGATCCATAGAAGGTACTATACTCTAGCATTCATAATATATAACATTATAAGCATAAAATTATATGAAAAAATAAATCAAATTCGGTCTTAATAGAGCGCTACAACCAACAGTTTTTCAATGGAAAATTTGCTTTAGCATTTAATATTTTTATCAAATTACAAACACGTTAGAAATACAAATCAATAATTAAATTATAGCTAATAACATTATTTAGTGACTGATGGTCTGATTTACCATATATGCATTTTTACATATTGTATGAGTTGTTAAAATATTAATTTTTCGATTTTTATAACAACTCATGAAACGAATGAAAATGTATTTATCAAAAATCGGTTCCGTCAATCGCTAGGAAATATCGTTCTTTATAATTTATTTTTATTTATCTCTTTACAAATTGATAAAAATAAAAAATACGTAAATATATTTTTTTAACAAATATCGTGATTACACAACAATTGAAAATAATATTGATACAAGACTATTTTTAAAGTACCTACTCTAAAAATATATTCATTTATTTTTAAACTGATGGATTTTCATTTCTTTTTAAATTTCATAAAAATTACCTATACAAAACCCTTTAAAAATCAGTTGTGTGGCGTCCTCTTAATAAATAATATCTTAACACCTAATTTTTGGTATATGTAGATAAAATATATTATAATGTATAATTTTTAAATATACTTAATATTATTATGAAACTAATAAAATTATACGAATAATAAAAAAAAATCAGTCTACATTAAAATAGACCGAGGTATTTTCGTCAGTACGGTCATATTATAAAACCGTGGTTCATCATTCATTACCATTTTTGCGTTACCTATACACCAAATATTTTATTTTCTTTACTTTAATTGTAGGTATTTACATGTAATTTTTATGATTAAAATTATTTTGTCTAAAGAGGACGCTAAATTTAATCTAAGCAAAGTAGGAGGGACGCCGTCCCCTTTCGTCTCCTCCCACTTTAATCACTGGATATGGTAGGAATGCGAATACTGGGATTGAAATACCATTATACCTATTTATTATACCTGCAATAATAATATACCTCTAAATTAATTCATTGACATATTTTATTTACTTATACTTACTTCGTTTTAACTTTTATTTACGAATGTATTCTCGAAAATACTTATATTACATCATTATGTCATAATATTATTATAATAAATATATAGGTACTAGCATTGATATATATTATATATATATATATATATATATATATATATATATATATAAAATCAATGGTAGGTATTAGGTATAGTTATCTATTCAAATGATTCTTTTATTTCATAGAACTTTGTAACTATCATTACTTCCCAGTTTTGTGGAAAACCTGGTAAATATTATAATAATTAGAATATTTTGATACGCTTATTAGTAGATATACATTATTTTTATAATTTTATTAAATATATTCGAAAAGATCAAGGTAATGCAAAACCTGCTTAGAAGTAATATAATATGATGAAATAAATGTGTATGATTCATAGTTATGAAATATTTTATTCATTTTTAAATCCTTGTTATACAGTTTTCACAGAATGGTTCTTCGATTAATTATTAGATCGATGTTCTATTATTTATGTGATTTTTCAGCGTTATGTGCTTATAATATATAGGTTTATGCTTAATATTCTGCGATCTGCGAATAATTCACTGTAGCCTATCAATTATCACAATTCGCAGAACATAATTTGGTTCATTCTTGGAGTAATAATAATAAATAATTTTATTATAACTCATTATACAAGTTATAACCACGCACATAAAGATAATTAATAATATTATGTATGTCGCTGTGATGATAACACAGTATTATAATTTGTTTAAATCATATTCATATAATTTGTATAAATAGGTAAAAGGATGTTAATAATAGATTCAGTTAAAATTTAAATATTTAAGGCGGTACACCATATACAATTTCGCCTAAATAAAATTAATTTATTATCTATATATTTTTTTAAATTGTGATAAAAAAAATATAGAGCCCCCTTATACGTTTACAATGTATACAATATAGGTACATATACAAATTCATAAGTAATAAAATGTTTCCAAATTCCCCATTATACCTATATATATTTTAAACATTATTTTAATATTAATATTAATAAATATTAGCTAAGCTCAGCTTCGAATAAATCCTTTTGAATATATTATGTCTCTGCCCTCGCGATAGCTCCTAACGATGTTCGTTTATGTAATTTGTAGTTTTCTTATATTGAGATTAGGTCTCTAAATGATTCATGGGTTAATATTAACAATTATATTTATTTTTCGTATATTACTTAACGATAAAACCGTATAAATAATAACATATTTAACTCAGTGGCGTATTTAGGATTTTCTTTAGAAGGGGGAGGGATATTGAAAACTTTTTGGAGGCACTATCATTTTTACACAACTAAATGTTTTGTATGTATTTAATTGAATACAAATTAAGGAACATCCAATTTTTAATATTATGCATTATATAAATGTTAAATAATATATTTATATACATACTATATGTACCTACTCGTATTGTAAGGATGCTACTTATTTATAGGTGAATGTATATTTGTTTTTAATAACGCTGCCCCAAATTTTATTGTAATTTATTTAAAAATAAGATTTTGTCTTGAAAACGAAATTTGCATTTGTAATTCATATTAATGAAAACATTATTTTTAAATAGTGTGTGTTTTACTTAAAAAAACAATTTGGACGACATTTTAGTTTTTGGCTGCAGAACCACATACCTATTTAAATTTTCGATATTATTTTAGCAAATTAAAAAAAAAAATGAGAAATTACATTTATGTCGAACACATCCCTTTATTGAAATGACTAAAGGGAAAATGTTATAACATTAAGATAATTTCGTAACTGAAAACTATTATCTGATGTTAAAACTTAAAATTAAAATAGCGGGTCAGTATAAGGACTAAGGGTAGAACCACTTCACTCGTCAGATAGTATACTAGTGGTGGTTCTTGAATGTATAGAATTTGAGAGATAATATAAATCTTTTCTTTTAATAAAACAGAAAAGTAATAATAGTTTAAATAGATACTTTGTAAAAATGTCTAGTAAGAGTTTCTAGAACTATATGATTTTCATAGTTACCAAGAAAATAACCAATTTTTATTTTCCTGTAGGTATACGTTTTAATTTTTCCTTACATGTTTATTTAAAAAGTAAAAAATAATTCTATCTGATATTCACCATCCATTCCATTATTCACCTTCCCAATTGAAAAATAGACAATACATGAATCGATTTCATCAAGTCTTCTGGTCGAAAAGTTGTTCACAAAAAAAAAATAAAAACCAAGATCCCCGCTTTGCTTAGAATTTAAAATTATAATTTTACAAAGTGACAAATGAATTGAAATGTTATTCCTAATGCATGAAACGCAAGGCATTACTATCTATATTGTTATCTTATTTATAAGATATCGTATAAACAGTAAATAAGTAGGTACTTATCTTATTTTTCACTATAAAGTCTTGTGTCTTTATCAATGAAAAAATCCAATTTAAAAAATATTAAAAATTTAATAATCCTGCAGAAATTTTGAATTAATTTGGATTTTTTTTTGTACTTTTTATTGGTGTATCCATAGGACATTCATATAATAAAGTAATAAAGTGTAACCTATACTATTGTATATTAGATATTTTGGTATTGTAATTATATTTTTTACATTTTTTTTTTCACGAAAATTGGATATTATTTAAAAAATTTCAAGAGGATCCATCCTCCATATCCCCCCGTAAATACGCCACTAATTTAACTTGTATTTAATTTATTTAACGTTGCAACTGATTTAATTATTAAACAAATTTATATACCTATTACCTACAATAAATGTATAAAATGGACTTTATAAATAGGACAGCGTTTTATAATAGTACTTATGTAATGTACAAAGTACCAATCTATCTATTAAGTATATTTATGGATATTTTACATTTAAAATATTATTTTGCAATTGATTTGTTTGTAATGATGGTATGATACATAAATGTGTTGAAACTTTGAAAGACAGCTATATAAATTAATGAGATTATGTATAGAATAAATATGTATAGGAAATAATAATATCATGTTTTATGCGACCCGTGAAGCTCCTCATGGTACCTACCTACTGACTCCTGACTTTGATATTTATTGGGTACCTACATTGTAAAGTAAATTTATATATTATACAACACAATAAAATTATGTATTCTAGCTCAAGGGCATAAATTTACGCGGGGAGACTCCACCATTCATCGTATTAATGTATTAAATTTGAAAATAATAGCATATTGTTTTATCCTAATAATAATTTAGTCACCTATTCGATATTCTTATTTTACTTGTTCGATGTAAAAAAAACCTTACTATATAATAATATCGAAGTAAATTTGTAGATTATACCTTTGACATTATTACATACAATCTACTCGTAATACCTAATATTCTTTCCGAAATCATCACCAGCAATTTTTAAAATTTATTTATTAATTTTTTAGCTGTTTGTAGTTTATAAGTTCAAGGCTATAGATACTTATTTATAATATATTATTCACGCCCTCCTCATTAGATTTTTGGGTGTTAATTTTTGAAAAAATGATAACCGATTTGGACACTAATTTTAATAATTTTAATAATTCAATTGGACACCTAATATTTATATTTTTAACCTGTTTGGGTACTGGTTAGTTGTATGTACTTATTATAACTATTACTTGTATACCATTTTATATACCTACCTATACCTGTAATAAGCTGGTATGCCAAATATATACAGGTAGTTTTCCTTTACGCGTAAGAAAACTATACATGTAAAATCGAAAAATGACAGTTCTAAATTAGGTACCGACTAAATTGAATTTCCATCAGAAAACTGTTTACCGAAAAACTTCTCCTTAAAAAATGTATACATATTACACATACCTATGTATAAAAAAAACACATCCATTGTATAACCAATAGTTATAGGTATAGATATTTGACTAGAGTATAATATAAACATAATATTATATACACGCACAAAATTATATGATAAATTGGTAGTAAAAATATTATGTATTTTCAAGTTTTTTTCTTATACTCAATACAATAATCTATTAAATATTAGGTATTGTACAAAATACAAATTATAAACGTTGATCATTAATCATAGTTAGGAATTTTAAAATTTAAATTTAATCTGTAGAGTTCATACGGAGGGGTAAGTACCTAATAAGGTGCCTCAATTTGCTAGCTCCCTCCAGTTTACATGTACGGAGGGGGGGGCTTACGCCTCTCTTGAGGTATACCAGTTGGATTTAACTCTGTCGATAGATCTGTTTTACTTGATCGAATAATTAACAGTAGTCAATATTTTTATGTATATATATATATATATATATTATGATGATGACCGTTAATTATTATTCGATCAAGTAAAACAGTTAGATTTATTGACAGTGTGAAGTCCAACTGGTATATATATATAAATATACTTTTGAGTTTTGGCATAATTTATAACATCCCTGTGACTGTTAAGGGTAACTCATTTTATAAATTATATCTATATAGCTATATACCCCTGCAATCGCCTTTCGACCTCAAGTCTCAAAGTATTAAAACGACATTAACAAACATAATATTAGGTATTATATGATCAGTGATCTATATAAATAAGGACACGCTTGGCATGAAGGCCGATGTCGCAAAATCGAAATAGCGTAATATATACATCGATGACGACAACGTTTGCACACAACTCGAAACCACGAGAAGAGAAACAAAATAAAAATAAAAAAAAACCCCAGAACGAGCCAGAAAACTATGTTAAAGCGTAACATTTGCATAAAAATAATGCACTACAGTATGTGCGACTGTGCGAGCTGTTCAGAATTTATAGACTAAATATCTCATCATGTAAATACGAGTAGGTACACAGTTAGAGACACACTGGAAAAAGTGTCCAAAATTCGAAATATGCGCTAAAATTTAAACATTGTAATGTAAATTTATTAATAAAATATTAGTATAAATACTGCAGTATTATGAAAAATAGTCTTATCGTCTTTCGAGCATTTGCAGGGTTCAAATTTATGTAAATTTGGCTCCGGTTGTAAAAAAAAAAAAAAAAAATACTACCACAAAAATGTATATTTTAGATTCTCAGCGACCCAAAGACTATTATATACCTATAAATGTATAATAAAATATTCGTAGTAAAAATAGAAAAAAAAGACGGCAAGTAGAGGGTTGAAACATTTGCTCGCCGGATAGGATACTGGGGTAGTGGATATATTAAATTTTGAATAAACATATACCCACACTAAATTCTTATAACATATATTTTGCATTATTTTTTTCTAGACTGAATATCTTAGTTTGAAATGTATTAATTTTTTTAAAATGTTATATTTAAAGTGTTATATAGCTAGGTATACCTAGAAAAATTCAGTTTTTTTGATTTTTTCAGTAGGTACCTAGTTTTCTAAAGACGTAAAGAAAAACTACTTTTTATAATGGAATTAATATTTTATAAATGTAGGGGTAAGATTCTCACAGATATCTATTTAAAGAAAAAATTATATTAATTAAATTATAACGAACTTCATTCAGAATCGTCTTTTGAATATAATAATTTATATTCGCTTTCAAATTTAAAATAATAATAATACAATATAATATAATATAATATACCTATACCTAATATATTATGATATAATATTGTCGAAATATTTTTAACCGCATAACCTATATTAATGTTGGTTAGAATACTTAGTTTCCACATTTATCTTATAATTTATTACTAATCATTATTAATAATTATAATATCTAGTGGAATATGTATGTATGATCGGAACAATTAAGTTCTTTTGGCGTTAAGGCCCAATTGTACAGTGTTTGTTAAGTGTTTAATCACTGATTAAAAGACCAAATACCAATCAACTAAATACAGTCGGTAAAACTGTGATTACTATTTAACCAGCGATTATATTTCATGTTATCATTATTAATAATTGTTATCAACTATTACTTCAGTAGTTCAGTTTGATATTTGAATAAAACTATAGTGAATTTGTTATACGTTTTATTTCATTTATTTTCTACATTTGATTCTTGTATTATTTAATTGTTTTATTGACATAATAGATTTTGACAATGACTTTAATTCTAATTCGGATTTCGAAGATGATGTATTTAATAATTTGGCCATAATGATTGCTTTTCCTAGAAGACAAAAAAACTTTAGACCTCGGACAGATCATTTTACTTTTTTGAGAGATGACGAATTCTTCGATAGATTTCGATTGTCAAAAACTACAGTGCGTTTTATTGTTGATTTGATAGGCGACCGTATCTGTTCCCGTACTGATTGGTGAGTTTATTATAATATGTAGAACTCAGTGCATATTTTAAGAAATTTTCACTAGGTGATAATAATTAAAAATAACTGTGCTTATATAGGTATTAACTAGATACTTATAAACCCTACTTTAAAAAACCAGTGTTTTCTTTTAAATTTTATACGTGTCAACACATAGGTACAGGTACCTATTTTATATTTTATGTTATGTCACTGAGTACTAATAAAAATAATATAGTATATAGGTACACTATACATTATGTTCCATATTATATTTGTCACTATTCACTATATTATGTATCATCTCAGGCTGGCGTCTCTTTGAATTAAAATAAATCATAAATAAAGTTCAAATTTAAAAAATTAAATCAAGCCTAATACTTTATAATATTAAAATAAATTACTATATAACTAAAGTATACTTACTAAAGTATAACTAAAGTCATTATAGTCATTATGGACATTAGATATTGACTAAGTACCAATACCTACCTACTTAATCAATTCATAAAGTAAAATTATTATATCATAATATATTGTACTTATTATTAATTATCATATAGTTAACATATATACAGCATATAGATATACAGCTTAACGTCATATAATTGGTTTTTAAGGGGTTCTAAATTGGCAATATTTTTTAAGAAATTTGAAGAAACATGAAAATGTAACAATTTAATAATACTTAAATTCGTTTCAAATGTAATATAAAAATAGTCCTATGTTAGTTACTTCCATTTTTATTGTTGCGTAAT
Source organism: Pemphigus obesinymphae (assembly GCA_025469235.1). Lineage (NCBI taxonomy): Eukaryota > Metazoa > Arthropoda > Insecta > Hemiptera > Aphididae > Pemphigus > Pemphigus obesinymphae. The sequence continues at coordinate 55,803 of JAIPRL010001317.1, forward strand.
AATAAAAAGTTATTGAAACATGGCAAACCATGTTTGAGGAGATGTATGTTATACAAATAGGTATTTAAACACTGTAAAGTATTCTACATTTTTTTATTTATGCAAATTAAAAAAAAAAAATTGTTTAAAGTTTTAGTTGTACTTACCACATGGAACTTTTAATTTTCCGTTTTTAAAAATCTATCTTGACTAATAATAACAAATGTTATAGATAACAGTACATGATAGTATTTGATAATAATTTTATCGAAAATCGCCCGCGTAAAATTTTAAATAATCATATATGACATTTAAAAGTTTAAAACTGTACGTATACAATAATTTGTACAATATATTTACTATTTATATACGGTTGGTAATACTAGGTATATTTCATGATAACGCATTCGATATGCGTTATCTCATTCCTTTTTTTATGATAAAATCGTTTGAATTTTTTTTTATCCGTAGATTGTTTAAATTTTCAGTTTTCGTTTTTGGTTTAAAAAAAAAAATTATTGTCAACATATTTAAAAAAAAAAAAAATTAATTTTAATGTAGTCAATGCTTATTAACTATTGAATATGTCAATTAGAGCAGCTAAAAGTAAAACTCGTAAAAAACCTAATCCATTGTTTGAACAATGGATTTCGGAGTGGTTGAAAGAAGCCACTGAAAAAAATTTAGAAGTCCGTCATGGTTATCGACGTGTAAGTTAAAATTTGTTTTCAAATTATTAATTAAGTAGGTATTTTATGATCCATACATAATATTTGTAAATCTTAAAAATGTACCTAATTACTTTATTTTTTAGTATAGTAGGTACCTATTAATAAGGAATAGGTACCTAAGGAATACCTAATTAAAAATTTAATATTTATTTCGAATTTGGGTACTTGCCATAATCTGTAAAACAAGTAATACAAGTAATTTAGATCAAGTAGAACAAATGTCAATGTGTCATACTAATCAATTGAACTGTTTGAAATATTAATATATTTAATTATTAGCTTATTAAGAGGACGTTGCATTGAAGATTTTCAACAGTAAAAATATGTTTATACAAAATAAATGAAATGGCATTTTAAAATAATTTTATAGTTAAAACACTTGTTATGAAATTGATAGAAACCCACATTTTGGAGATAACCTCATTGACTTTTTTTCAAATAATATGTTTAAAAAGTTACATTGTCTTAAAAATGTGAGAAAAATAGTATTTTGTACCTTTGATAACGAGCTTAATATTTAGAAAATCTTAAACTCGAATGAGGTTATCTCTAAAATGTTGTCATCTACAAATTTTATAATGGGTGTTATAAGTTTAAAATCACTTTAAAAAGCCATTTTATTTGTTTTGCGTAAATGTGTTTTTAAACAAATATTGTGATTACATCACAATAAAAAATAGTAATTGCATAGGATTATTTTTAATTATTTTTAAATTATATTAAAATATTCTTTGATTGTTAGGTTTTTATTTTTAATAAATTTTTAAAAAAATTGCCTATAGAGAACCTCCTAAAAATGAAAAAATGAGGTGTACGATGTCCTCTCAATTTAGATGTTAAACTAATATAATATATAAAGGTAGGCAGGCATATACACAAACAAAATTTTCATGGAGGAGAGGGTTAACCAAAAAAGTTACTTATATAGAGTAGGTACCTACCTATAGGTATGTGGAAATGATTTTTTTTACAAAGTAATATATTTAAGAATAGTATATTTATTAAAAAAAATATTTCGGGATCGAGGTGTTTGAACCTCCCCCTGTATATGTGCTTGTATTTAGGTATACACAAATATGACAATAGCTTTATAAATTGCATTATGAATATTGAATATGCATAATTATTAATTAATTGTACAATATTATTATAGGCATTAAGTTCACTGCAAAAATATCCACTGCCATTAAAAAATGGAAAAGAATGTTTAATTCTAAAATTTTTTGGTCCGAAATTATGTTCCAAATTAGACAAAAAACTTGAAGACCATTATAAATTACCATCAAGTGTTGTAGGTAACCAAAGAAATATTTATTTATTCAATTTAAGGATTTATTTATATTTCTTAATTAGTTTAAATATTATCAGTTTCAGACAAAGATATTGTTGCCGATTCATCTAAAAATAAAAAAATTAATAATAATTTGCAACCACCATCAAGTAGTATTCAAAAACAGAATTCAATAATTTCTCTGGATGATGAAGATTTGCCTGTAAGTATTTGATAAATTATATGAGTACCAGTAAAATTTTGGCTATAATTATGAATTTTAGAAGGTATCTCAGCTCTAATTAATAATGTACATTTTAAATTGTTATGATTTAATTTTAGAAATTTTCTATATTAGTAAGTATAGAATATGTAATATATTAATATAGATTTAATTAGAATTTTGATTAATTTTTTAAACACATTTAAAAATGGAATTTACAAGGGAATTAGAAATTATTAATACTTATAAAATCAAATTGAAATATTTTTAGAACATTATTAACATTATTAGTACAAATAAAAAAATTGATTGAAAACAAATTTTATTTTATATTTACTGCGGAATAAGAAAATGCCCAGACAGCCAACAAGTTTTTGTTCAGCTTACATTGATTGTCATGTAAATATTTCTGATTAGCTGTAACTTGTAAGCATATAGTAGGTATATAAAATTAATTCATGGGATGTATTATTTATTACAACATGTATAGTCAAAACCAGTTGCACAACTGGACATTTTCTTACTTTGCATTGTGTATAGAGTAATTTATGTTTCTAACATTTTATAGTAGTTTAAAAATATAATGTACCTATGTAATGTATATATGTATAATGTATTGAATTCATATGATTTAATTTAATAATTTATAAATAGAAATACAATAGAGAAACAAATGCTGAAAAAGAGAATATTGTTTTATGGCCAGATGAATTTACTGTTATACTATTAATAGACACTGGAGAATCAACTAGTTTAAGGTATATGTATTATGTATACTATTTGTTATACACATTTTTAATACTTGTGTTTTTTACTTCTTAAATATGTTGTTAAAATTTTTTTTTCTATAGAAAAACCAACATTGACAAAGTTACGAAAGAATTGTCGTCTTTAAATGTAACTTTTGAGATCAGGCGTTTGAGTGTTGGAGATTTTGCTTGGATTTGTCAGGACAAAAGTGGAAGAGAACTTATGTTACCATATATACTAGAACGAAAACGATTAGATGATTTATCAAAGAGTATTCAAGATGGACGTTTCCATGAGCAGAAGGTAAATGTTTTTGATAAAACAAAATTTTTATAATAAGTATAATTTTTAATTTATACAGTTTAGATTAAAACAATGTAGACTCAAAAACAAAATGTATTTAGTTGAGCACGAAAAAAAATATCATGGATTACCATTATCTCATTTGGAACAAGCATTGGCAAACACAGAGGTTATAGATGGCTTTACAGTTGTCAGAACAGAAAATCATTTGGAGTCTATGAGATATATTGCAAATTTTTCTAATCTACTAACTAATATGTACAAGGTAAAATTTAATATTTTACTATTTTTGTAGATAAATATGCTTATGAAATTGAGCCAGAAATACTAAATCATTTACAGAATAAAACACTTAGAAATAATTTTGATGAAGTGGACTATAGCAATTCTTCAAACACTGAGCAACTTATATCTTTTAAAACATTTTCAACAGGTTCTGCAAAAAACAAAGTATGTTATTACTTATTATTAAATAATATAGTTGTATTCTATTTTCTATAAAATGTATTAATTTTATAGAATATGACTGTACGAGATATGTTAATACGACAATTACTACAGATCCGAGGATTATCTGTGCATAAAGCATTTGCAATTGTTGAGCATTACCCTAGTCCAAAATTACTCATAAATGCATTTAAAAGATCCAAAAATTCACTTTTACTGGCCAATATATCATATGGTTTACCAATCAAAACTATTGGACCTGCTATTAGCAAGACTTTATATCAAATATATTCAAATAATAATCGTGTATAAATGCCGAATGAAATAATGTATTCAGTGGTTTAGATAAATTTTTTTTTCTGAGTGGAGAGGGGGTGTTGTAAGCATGTAATATTTCTTGTAACTATGCCATTGAATGTAAAGCTAAATATTGAAATTATAAATAATTATCGAATTGTATTTGTGGAATATATGTTATGTTATGATGTAATATGTATATATTTAAATTATAATAATTATGTATTATGATGATGGTGATGTTAATTGGTATTTTTTTAGTTTCATTGAGATGTGTATGAGACTTTTATCCTTCTCTTTATATATATATACAAAGTGTTTGATATGGAATGTCGCCAAATAGTGTGAAATATCTTCCCACACCATAATAATAAATTCTATTTTTATGTCGTCCAGTTCACTACTGCTAGTCATTCTGTTTTTCTACGTTTTTAACAAATTTCTTTCCAGTCTAGTAAAATTGACTAAAACAATAAATTATTCTTACTATTATTATTATTGTGGTAAATTACTTTTGTTTACTAGTTTAACGTTTTAAATGTCCGGCAACACTCAAAGGACCACATTTCGTCCTCCATGGGTAAAGGATGGACCGAATCCGTCGCCTTCGGCTACTGTGCCGTGGAGAACAAAAGTTAAGACTGATGCCATTTCCGATACTCCCGACCAATCAAACGCGGTATACATTTAATACACATTTTTGTGATGCATTTTTGAAATGCATTTTATTTTCCGTACTTATGCCGAGAACAAACGTTTCGTGTTGTGATTTATGTTCGTTTTTCGTTTCGTTTTGATAGGCAGACGAAGTGAAACATTTTAAATTGAGAAAAGTCGGACCAAACGAAGGAAGAAAAGTTACCGAAATAAAAATTGTGCCCAAAGTAAGAATATTGTATAATAATATTAATGTGAAATATATAACATAAGAATGATATTAAATTTCGAATAATTTATAACGATATTATACAGTTCGTTTTGGGAAGGCGAATTTAAATTATATATAAAAATCGCAAAGAATTCGTTGGTTGATTAAATTTTTTGTGTAAAATTCAATAAATTGTTGTGTACAAATACAATGAAAATTTTTTAGGTGCATAATATTTATCCCATATACTAACCTATCTATCTCAGTACTAATATCTGTGCTATTTGCATCTACATGCATTTTAACGTCATTAAAATACGTTCTCGATTTCTGAGTGAAACTTCTAGTAACCGTAGATTTACAATTTAAACAGAATATGATAGATGAGAATATTTACTACCTGTATATGGACAAACATAGAGACTTTTTAGTTAACAATTTTTTTAATTTGAAAATTAGGAGATATGACAATTTTTAATAATAAATGTTAGATGTTTAAAAATACTTATCGAATAAAAACTCTATGCTCGGTTTAAGTTCTCATTTTTTATTTATTAGTGTAATTATTTCTCTTTTATGATAACTTTTAATCAAACTGTCATCAGAAAGTCACAAGTAGTTTTTGAACAAACGTTGTGATTACACAACAATAAAAAGTACAGATATGAGACTATTTTTAGATTAGGTACCTTTAAAATGTCTTTTAACATTTTTTAATTATTCAATTTTCATTATTCAAAAAACTTCTTAAAATGTTTTTACAATATACATTTATTAATGTATAGGTATATTAAGGATGTAAGCGCATCCGTTTTTAGGGGTCAGAGGGTTTTATCTATATATTAGAAAAAAAACGAAAATCTAAGAATTGAAAAATATTGAAATACAGATAAAAAATAATTTATAAGTGGTTTAAATATGTCAGTATCTACCTACCTAATACTTTTTTTTGTTCTTATTTATTCATTTATACAGTTTTATTGAAAATATTATCTACTTTAGAATTTCTCATTTTTATTAATTATAAACGGACATTTTATGAGTTATTAAAAAAGTTGACGGACAGCTGACACAACGATCCATTTAGGATTCCCGTCGAGGACTCTACAGTTAGTAAAATATCTCTTTGCCTGCAATGAAGGTCTCATGGAATTGAAGGTATGCAGAAATGTCCATGGAATTGTATACGATAGTACGAGCATGGCGAAGAAGGAGAAATTTGTCATTGCAAATTTAATAACGGTCAGATCAGACTGGGATTGATTTCAAAGTGTCCTATACACTCCAGTATATAACATATTAAAAATCACTCCTTTGGGTTTTCTCCAGAAGGTCCATGGTCCCTCCATTGGCCTTCCAATAGGCACCCATGGATAGAGGACGTGATAGGTACCCCCCAACTTCTAATGCAAAAACGTGTCTACGCAGATTGACGATAATTCATTTTACAATAGTTTAAGAATAAAAATATTTATTATATAATCGAAAGTTAACAAAATTTTGGAGGGAATGTTATATTTTTTGTTTAAAATCATGCCTAAAAAAAAGTTACAGCGTTTAAAAAACTAAAAAAGATGATTTTTGAATGTTAGATTGTATGCTAAATATTTAGTTTATTGAAAAAATATGATAATTCCTCCAAAATGTTGTCAACTTTCGATTTTATAATAAGTGGTTTTGCTCTTAAACTACTATAGGAAACGATGAGTAATCATAATTTTGCGTAGGTACCTATATTTTTTTCAAAAAATATCACAATTGCACAATAATTAAAAATGATATTGAAACAAGACTATTTTTAAATTAATTTAAATAAATTCAAATTGTTGGATTCTCATTTTTCTTAAAATTTCATACAAATTTCCTTTACAAAACCCCTTAAAAATCGGGCATATGCGACGTCCTTTTAAGGTACGAACATATAACAAGAATATGTAGGTACAATTATTATAGGTACATAACGTTCTACAGTTTTGTGGAAATTCCTACCACTATAATATAATTATATAGTTACTGGTACCTATAATCAAAGGCAGGGACTGAAGCTCGTTTAAGAGAGGCTCTTAAATTAAATAAGTTAAACATTAAGTGAATAGAAATATTTATGGAAAAAAGTTTTAATCTATCGTATACTCCTCAAATAACCTTATATACCTATCAGATATTTAGATATATAGATCATCTGCAGGTGAGATTCGAGTGTGCATATAGTCAAGCACGTACCTAGCCAGTATTTTTTCCACGAGGTGACAATAGTTTTTGGGCTCCTTTCAGTTCAAAAAAAAAAAAAAAAACAAATCCGGTCAGTAAGGGTTGGAAATAGTTGGCTCGTGGGGTAGGTTATTGATGGATATTATTTTGAGTTTTGGAATAATTTCACCATACATGTAAAATGTTATCATTAAAATAGTAAAATACATAGGTACATACTAACATACTCTGTGAAACAAGTATAGGCGGTACACCTTACACATTCATTATTATTACTCTGTGTTACACATGTAACGATTGGATCATGGCATCCGAAAGGGTGTAGTCAATTATTGTGCGTTTGCTAATAATTACTTAAATTGATTTTATATTTGTTTTCAAAACATTTTTCATGTTATTTTGTAGAAAGAATCACAACATCCAAGATTTTATCATATTTTCCCCATCGACAGTCTTCTAAAATCCTCCACAAAATTGTTTCAAAAATGTATTATTATTGATATTTATGTGACATCATGATGAAAGAAAATAGTAGACTGCTTTGCTAGGTATAAGTATATATGTATGTAGTATGTAGGTACCTATTATAGGATCAATTCGAATTTTCGCTTCATCTGACACAAGATCCTGTACAAGCCTGTATGACTGTAAAAATTAAAACAATAAGAAATAAACACTAGCCTCATCACACTACTCAGAATCAAAAATTTCACATATAGGTAATAACTATAATAAGTTATAAATATTTATAATGTTTATTTTTGATGCAGGTAAGTGTAGGTTACATAATATACATGTGAAGTGATTAGAGTGAAAATTATTTGCGGCGAGTGTTGTGGTATAATTTTTGTTTATATTTATACGAATTATGACTTACATCATTATTATTTTGCCAAATACCTGCGTGGAAATTGAATTTTTACAAAAATAAAGGCATTTTCTTATTTTTATGTTATAAAGCTCATTAGATATATACACCGCGCACTATAAGTTATAGCAGCAGAAATCTGAAATACATTAGATACAATCTATATATATATATTATATATACATATTTACAATGTTCAAATGTTGTAAAAAATATTTTTTAAATGTATTTAAATTTTAAATACTTATTAAAATTAAAACAAATACATTTAAAAAAGTATTTAAATATAAATATAGAAATACTTTTCAAATTATTATTATTATTGCACCTATATACTATTAAGTTTAACTAATGAGAAATGCAAATGCCTATAACACTGAAATACCCAATAAATATTGTTTATCTCTCTCAATGCATGCATTGGTACAACTGGTAAAACTAGATTGGGAAAAATAGATAATTTTACACTTACAAGATTCTCCATATTTCTATATTATTGATATTGATACATATTATATATATATATATATATATACTTTATAAATATAAAATATTGTTTATTATTAAAGACAAAAAAAAAAAATCATTATTTTCATTATTATTAATTAAAGAGTAATAATGAGTAGAGCTATTATTAATAATGCTGTTTATAAAAATACATTGTTTAATTTAAAGCAAAAAATAAAAAATAAAAATATGTATGTGTATAATATTATTACATAATAAAATATATTTTTTTAATTAAGTGAATTATTGCATTTTAGTTGCATAACTTTTTCAATATTTGTGTCAGTAATTTTGCTCCCTTTTTTTTTTGCCAAAATTGACGCTAAAAATTCTCTCCATATCTACACTTGAAACTTATTTGATAAAACTCTTTGAATGTTTGGATATCTTGCAAAATTTCTAATTGTTTTGTATGATTTTTTTTTAAACAGTCTGTTAGTTCGTTTTCAATAGATAGATTCGGATTTTTATTTTTGGCTCATGAAAAAAAAACAATCATTGTTTGTCTCCTCACTATTAGAAGTTGATTGAATTATACATCAGTACTGATGGTTGAATTACCGACATTTTGAAAATATTATATATAATCATTTATATTGAAAATAACTTGGAGATGTTTTTTTTTTTTTTTTTTTTTTTTTAATACCTATTAAGAATTACTAATAAACACTATACAGATAATTATAATCAGGTTCAGCGTGAAGAAATGTTAATAAGTGTGGGGGGGGGGGGGTGATGTCTCTAAAATATACCGACAGAAATAATTCGAAATACATCTTTGAAATGTAAATAAGCAAATAATAAAGTCACAACTTTTTTCTAATTTAGCCGACTATTAATAAATTTAGATTCAGAATTAAATTAGAACAATAATTTTTAGTTTGCCGACTACCATTTATAATTGTTTATCGACTTTCTGTTTTTGCAGACTGAACAAAAAAGTGGTGGGCCCTAAATCTGGCCTTGAGTATAGTAATTAATAGATAACAGATAATGGTAATACAATAATAATTGTTTACGGAAAAAAGTATTTAAATAAAAATATTTGAATTTTCTGCAAAAAAAAAAAAGTATTTAAAATACTTTTTTAATAATCCTTCTTCATTGAATTAAAAAAATATTTTAAATAGGTACACTAAAAGTATTTAAATACTTTTACTGAAATACTTTATAACGCATTGCATATTTATTATTTATATACTTATGTAGGTACGCGCTAAACCATACAGTGGTGTATATATTCGAGTTTAGAGGACGACACATACCCGACTAAGGGGTTTTGATAGGAAATTTTTTTTAAATTTTAAGAAAAATTTAAATCAAACAAATTAAAAATATTTAAATATATTTTAAAAGTAATTTAAAAATAGACCTGTGTCAGTATTATTTTCAATTGTCGTGTAATCACGATATTTGTTTAAAAAAAAGCATTTTTCATTTTTATCAACTTGAGAATATTGTAGAAAGATGAAAAAAAAAATATATAGAATAAATGTATTTATAAACTAATTGATCCGATTTTTGATATAAGGACTTTTACACGTTTTATAAGCTGTTAAAAATTATTTAAAAAGGTCAATATTTTAATAGCTAATAAAACGTGTAATAATGCATATTTCAAAAATCGGCTCTATCAGTCGCTAGACAATGTTGTTAGCTATAATTTGTTTTTTTTTTTTTTTTGTTTCGTATTTCTATAACATGTTTGTGAGTTGATAAAAATGAAAAATGCTAACGTAAGTTTTTCACTGAAAAACTGTCGGTGTGGCGTCCTGTTAATGTGCAGTCTAGTGGTAAAGTTATTGTGTAAAGTTATATTGTTTTTATTTGTTTAGATTGATTCTCAAGGCCCGTTGCAAATTAACAAATCCGTACCTGCTGCTGCCGTGCCGGAAAAAACGAAAAAAACGTCTGTCACGCAGCTATCGTCGTCGAAACCTCCACCCACGAAGGCGACCTCGATGTCGAGTCCTGCAGCTTCCGTTCCTTCTGCCCCTGGCCCTCCTCCACCGCGGCCACCGGCACTACCGTCCGGACCGCCACTGCCACCTCCACCGCCGCCTGGTGCGTCATTCGGGCCACCACCTCCACCACCTCCACCATCGTTTTCCAGCGGTCCACCAATAAGTAAGGAATGCAATTCGATAACACCTGTGCACTGTAGTGGCGTACATATTTAGTATTTTTTTTTTTTGATACCTCTAGCAGATATGATTAGTTACGAAAACTAGGGCCGGTGGGAAATTGGCTTAGGGGTTTAAGACGACTTCACACACTTGGGAAATAAGTGGGAAAAATTAAGTGCAGTCATATATGGTCAATTAGTCGATAAATTTTCAAGGTTCGGTACTTAAGGGGTAATACTACTTTGTAGATTTTTTTGACCATTAATTTTTTTATTTATTGGCTTAAATGCTTCTTTAACTATCCAAAAATGATTCCCAATCTTGAATTTATTTCCGGAGTTGTAGTTAGAATTAGTACTTTAGAGTACTATTTAAAGATCCGGATTAGCTCATGATATTAATTTCATCATTATCAATTTACATTTCTTCATATGTTCTGCTGTAGATACAGTTTATTATAATACATATACAATGTACATCTATGTTGATCGACAGCTGATCAATACTTAAGTACCTATCTGTAAAATTCTGTAAATAGTAATCACTATGCTATACGAATAAATAAATAAAGCATAGTAAATAATAAATAATTTATTGTTCATATTTCATAATATCATGACTAAAAATAAAAAAAAAAGACTGAGGGACAAATCTATCTGCGTCATCTTCCCCCGTAAATATGTCATTGTAATTGCTGCGTGGGAGTGATGCGGAGATTTTATATTTGACCAAATTACTAGATATTTAATAATCTTGCCCAACTGATGTTAATTATGTTAATGTTAATTATTAAATACCTAAAATTCATATATTAAAAATTTAAACAATAATAATAATAATAATAATAATTATTTCATCCGGTCCTATTTTTTAATGATATTGTATACAATTTCATATCCTTGACTTGGTAACTTATAGTAACGTATATATTATATAGTATATTATAGAACATATAGATACCTAGTAGCAGTGGTATATTTTCGTTATTTATCTGGGACGGGGAATTCACATTAAAAAAAAAAGTTAGATTTAATGACAATTTTGTGGATTGAATTTTATAAAGTTTAATTTAAACACATTTCATTCTTTAAAATCAAAAATATGAATTTTTTTTAAATTATCATTAGTAATAATGTATTATAAAAATCTTTTTTTTTTTTTGATTTGGGAAAGGGGCATGGACATTGTACCTGGATTCCTCCCTCGCGAATATATCATTGGATAGTACGTTTTATTGACCGAATTTAAAAAAAATGTATTCGCTATACGTTCAGAATCTAAAATACTAAAATGCGGTCCATGCAAGTGACCATGGCCTATCTTCTCCCTGACTACACCACTGCATATTATGTCTATATTAAATGCATATAGTATATATATACATTATACCTTTATAACTTGTATTTAAATAGACACCACCACCCGATTTTTAAGGTGTTTTGTAAAGGGAATTTTTATGCAATTTTAGGAAAAATTAAAATCAAACAAATTAAAAATATTTAAATATAGTTTATTAAAAGTAATTAAAAAATAAACCTGTGTCGGTTTCATTTTTATTGTGATGTAATCAAAATATTTATTTAAAAAACATGCTTACGAAATTCAAATGTCGTATAACATTAAAAGAACATAGAAATAAAATTGTTCCACTGTTTGAAAAATGAGAAGTTAAACTATGATTGGTTGGAAGCTGATTTTTAAAAATCGTATTATAAAATTAAAAATATAGCATACAAAAAAGGCATATTTATTAAATATTCAACTGTATAATATATAAAAAATATAGCATACAAAAAAGGCATATTTGTTAAATATTCAACTGTATAATATATAAAAAATAAAACATTATTCTGAAAATCTAATTCCAATAAAACATCGAAAAAGTTTTCATCTTTCAAATGCTGTATAATTTATATCTCAATGTTTGTCGTAGACTTAGTAGCATTTGAATTACAAAAGTACTATTTCGCTACGATTATTTGTTAGTGTAGCGTCCTCTTAATGTATATATAGAAGGGATTTAATTAATACTTGAAAGTTTCCAATTCAGATATAGACAGAATTAAACATTTTATAAAATATATTTTTAAATATATAATTTTTAATATTTTATTTTCATGAACTTAATGGTTTAAATATTTAATGGGTATTTTATTAGTATAGTAAAATATCAATAGCCTTATTATATTATTTTATGCACATTTGATATGTTTAATTCATAGAATTAAAAAAAAAGGAAAAAGTTAAAACGTCTTAGCAAATTATATTATTATATTGAAATAAGATCTAGGTCGAGCATATAAATGTTTCATGTAAACATTTCTAAATAATCATAATTGGCGTTAATCCAAACAAGTCATAAAAATTTTAATTATTTGAAATTATTATATGAGATGAAGTTTTTTTTGAAAATAGATTGACTATATAGATAATACTTAAATTAATTATTTTTATTTCTAGTATAAATGTATTACGTTTAGAAAAATATTTTAACTCGATTTTAGTTGTAATGATTTTTTTAAAAATAAATTAGTTTCATTTCTACATTATACCTATTAAAATAATAATATATTCGATCTTACTATTTTGTTAAAATAAATTTAAGCATTATATTATATCTATTATACTATGTACACATTGATATTATAATTATTTTGGAATTATTGTTTAACAAAAATTGTTGTTAAAAAAAATAAAAATAAAAAACATAGTTTCTAAATAAACAGTAAAAATTACATTTTTCATTAATTCAAAGAAAAAAAGTTCAATATTGAGGGTTCATTTCTGTAGACTGAAGGTCAAAAAATGTCAATACCTATACGAGCGTATATAACGTAATGTCGATGGCTATATTGAAACGTAATTATAGTACAGTTGGAAATGTTCCAATCAAAAAATTTAATTAGACTAGTTTGTAAATTCGATAAGAATGAAAGGGCCATTTATTTTAGTTTCTACTTTTTATTATCAGTTGTCACTTCGATTTTTAAACTGCAGTGTATTGTGTGTGCTTATTAAATTTAATGATAACAGGTATTGTGAAATTTAAGTATTAAAATTATATTCGTTTAGAAAACAAACCACCTACACCGGAAAAAATGAAGAAATTAGAGTCTTTGCGAAGTCGACCTAGAAGACGTCCGGACTGGTCAGACATGATGAAAGAAGTTGAAAGTGGCAGAAAGCTTAAGCATGTCGAATGTAACGATCGTAGTGCTCCAATCATACCTTCTAATAAATCAAAAGGACAGGTATTTTATTGTTTTATTTAAGTTCCAAGTGCATGTTCACTACACAGTGCATATGTTTTATTTTTAATTATTAGATATTATAGATATTATGCAATAAAATATACACATATATACCTACACACACACACACACATATATATATTGATATCGAATATAATGTTCTGCTTGTATGTTTTTAATAGTTTTTGTATGAATCCGAAACTAAAGCAGAAGAAACCGATCATCACCAGCTGCTCAAAGACATTCAACATGGTGTTAAGCTTCGTAAAGTAAAGACAAACGATAAAAGCAAACCTTATATTGAAGGTATATGTGACAATAAAACGTAGAAATTATTAGCGTAGGTTATATATTTTTACAGGACAAAGTAGTGCTGGAAACCCTAACATTTTTTTTAAAAAAATGTATACATAGACATTAAAGAAAACTATATTTTGGTTACAAAAATTAAAATTTGATTATTCATATATTTTGAATATTTTAATTAGGTCTTAGAAAATTTAGAAAACAAGAGACAATTGAAGAAAAAATACAGAAGTCTGTGTCAATGGCTGATGTTGTAGCCGCCGCTGCACTGCCTGATGAACTTGATGACATTGATAAAGTATGCATAATAAAATAGTTTCCATTTTTTTTTATAGCTAAATTGTTTTAAAAGATAATAGACAATAGTGCAAGATTTGAGACATTTGTTACAAATAATTAGTTTGAGTTTATGCCTGGGAGGTCAGCAATGGAGCCAATGTTCTGTATAAGACGGATAGTAGAGAAGTACAGAGAAAATAAAATTAAGTTTTGTATGGTATTTATTGATCTAGAGAAGGCGTATGATAGGGTTTGGCTTTGATTACAAACTTATTTTCCTTGGTAATTAATGAAATAATGAAGGATATACAGTGTGGGGTACTATGGCCTATAAGGCATGTTGTTGGCAGATGATATAGTACTAGAAAATGGGCCTGAAGATGTGAACAGTAGGCTTGAAGAGTTGAGCGAAGCTCTTCAAGGTTAAGAATTAAGGATAAGTAGGGATAAAATAGAATAGAATTTTGAAGAAAAGAAATATAGAACGAATAGGGAAAAGTAAGTAATGAGGTTGAGAGGTTTAAGTACTTAGGATACATTCTACAGAGAAATGATCGTTTTGAGGAAGATAGGAAACACAAGATTAAGTGAAGATGGATGAAGTGGGAAGAAGCGTCAGGTATTTTATATGAAAAAAGAATCCCAATTAGGTTAAAAGATTAATTTTATGATAGTGGTTAGGCCTGAAATGATATACGGGTGAGAATTTTGAGCAGTAAATAGGAAGTTAGAATAGAAGATGAGTGTAGCAGAAATGTGAATGTTAAAGTGGACGAGTGGAATGACTAGAGAAGACAAAATAAAAAATTAGTAAATAAGAGCATAGCTTAAGTATATTTAATCTATGTTAAGAGGTAGCATAAGAGTGGCTTCAATAGTAGTAAAATGAGAGAGAATAGATTGAAATAGCTTGGAAATGTTTTAAGGTAGGAAGAAACAGAGGTAGTACGATCAGTAGAGATTGTATGTTGAAGGAAAAAGAGAAAGAAGATAGAAAAAGAGGTATGGAATGTAAGTAAAGAGTATGTGGGAGATCGAATTAAATGGATGTGCAGAACTAGGGTAGCCGGCCCAAAAGAGTTGTGAGAGAAGGCAATTGAGAAGAAGAAGACATTTTTATTATTATTATTATTAAGCTCATTATTTCAGGTTAGAGATGATTTGCAGTCAGCCAAACAAATGCTTGCTTTGGAATTACGAAGCAAAGAGGCTTTAGAGCGAGAAAATAAACGACTTTCGGCTAGAGTTACAAATCTACAAGAGGAACTCAAAGATAAGCCGACCAACCAAGGTCCAACGAGATCAGATACAGACCAACAAGTAAATTATTATTATTATATAATTTAGTAGTAACTGTTTAATGATACATGAACATGTTTCATAAGTAATATACTATAATTTAAAGGTATCTAATATTTTTTTTAGCTTATTAACAAATTAAAAGAAGAAGCATTAGAAGCTGATCGAATTGTCAAAGACATGGAACAAAAATATCACGTAACTGCTGAAGAACTAGATAATACCAGACGAAAACTCGAAAGCGCGTGGCTCAGAAATCAAAAACTAGAATTAGAATTGAAAGCTGCATTATCAAGTCGAGTAGTCTCCCAACAACCGGTTCCTCGACAGATGTCGATGAAAAAGCTCTCTGTGACACCGTCCGTTGAACATCTGTCTGAGGAAGAGGAAGAAGAAGATGACGATGATGATGAAGACGACAGCTCGGAAGATAGTGATAGTGATGCGTCGCAGGAGCTTGATGAAGCCAGGCGGTCGGTTAGAGAGTTAAAGCTGTTGGAAGTCAAATTAAAAGCCGTCAGAGACAAGCAGACGACCGCGTTAAAGGAGCGCAGGACATTAAAACAAGCGTTATCTAAGAAACAGGCTGAACTCAAGGCTGAGAAGAAAAAATACAAGATATTGCAAAAAGAAGTGGACAAAATGGCAAAACTCATGAGGGATACCGAGGACGAGGAGGAGGACAAAGAAGAAGGAGAAGGAGAAGAAGAAGAAGAGTCAGAAGAGGTAAGTTTGTACCAGATTCGTTATTTCTAGACAAAAGAGCAATAAAAAATTAATAATGTGGTGTTTGTGTATTTAGGAAAGTGAATCTTCAGAGAGTGAAGAGAGTGATGACGAACCTAAGAGCGAAGGTGAAGCTCCCGCATCGGCTACACCCGAACAGAGAAAAGACAACTTGTGCCGTCGGTCTAAATACTATGAAGGACGGTTGACATCACTGAAAAAGGGAAATTACTTGCTCAAGGCTAATGTGGAACGACTCCAAGATGACGTAAATAAACAAAAAGAAATGTCCTTAGTGTTACAAGAAGACTTGAATTCAGTATTAGCTGAACTTGGGTAAAAATCTGATGTTTCAATTATTCAAAATTTGGACAACGATTTCGTGTTTTTTTAAATTAAAAAGAGAAATCCATCGCACAAACAACAATCTATTATTGTGTGGCATAACCCGTTGGATAATGATATGAATATTTTAACGAAATAAATATGTATTTATTGTGCTCGAGCTTCTAGCGTAAAATTTATTTGTTATTGAAATTTGAATGTGTCGAGAGAAATAAACAACAGGTATTATTTATAAACATAAATTATTTTTTTATCTCATCATTCGTTAATTTTTTATAAAACATTTTTTTTAAACTATATACCTATAGGTACAGTTTTATAATATCATATGCATTTCACTGTGGGTTGAGATTTATATTTTACAGAACGCTTAGTAATAACTACTGCCGGGTATTATAATCATAAAGTGGTTTTACGGATCATTGTCTCTAATGCGCAAATGTTTGTGTCATTAGACATTTTCTGTAAACCCAAATATCCGCTAATTGAATTTTCGCTAATGGTCTGGGAGTACTGCAGCTATTATAGTAATAAAACAGATTGCTATACAGTGCTCCGTTTTAACATGCATATATTGTTATGATTCAAGTGGTCGTATTTAGGGTTATAATTTTAGTAAATTTGTGTATAGTATTTAATATTGAATTATTATAATCGAGATGTTTATTCAACGTTCACGCGAGAAAATTAATAAACATTTATTATTATTTATTTATCGTAGTGAAGAATACCTACTGTATTAGTAGGGTCCTACTGAGGGAACTGCATAGAAATACATTAATTTGCGTTATATTATTATACAATTTTAAATATACGTATATAGTAAATTTTTAAACGTTATATTTACTAAGAAATTGAAATTAATTACCTACTTATGCAGTAGGTGTATACCTACCAAGTCATATACTTACTCGTAAATTATGTTAAATAGATTGTCTATTTGAATCTATATTCATTTTTATAATATTTTACGAATAATCAACTTCAATGTACTATAATCGAAATACAAAACTATTATTTATTTTTATATTAATGCGTATTAAACTCATAAATGCAATAAATTATATTACACATAAAAATGAATTATTTTACGGGAGATCGGGTTAAGTTTCAATAATTCTGCCATTAAACCAATAGACTTAAAATCTAAAAATTATTGGTATATATTCTTAGGAATAGTTATTAATTTTTTGTATCCTAAATTTGATATTTCATGATTTATGAATTAACTAGATTAATTAATCAATTTCATCAACTTATCCCGTATCTGGGAAAGTCGATATATTATTTCTATCTTAATAAAATACATATGTAATTAAAAATCAGATCATTATGGACAGTATTATTTAATATTAAAATGCATTTTAACATATTTTAAAACATAACAGATTAATACTAAGATTGCTAATACCTTCCAATACTTGGTAAAATATATCTATTAAAACTTAATAATTTAGGAACATTTTAATATTGAAATAGTTAACTTTCTAAATTAGAAAGAACATGCAATTTTTTTAGTTACATTTTGTAACATTTTGACGTTCGTCTATTTTCAATGCAACTTTGAATAGATACTTACCATATTTAAAATATGGTATCATAATATAAAATGCTACACGTAGAGGCATGTTGACAAATTCGTGTTGCCTTTAGTTAACTTACTCCAAATTATGTTTTTGAGGGAATTTCAATTTGTTACCAAAATATTTAACTAAATGTTATAAATTATTTTAATGTATAATACTACATCGAGATTTGCGGCGGAATATGACTTTCGCCATCTAGATTCTATAACTTTACTGGTTGAAAAGAATTCCAACCAGTAAAGTTGTTCAGGTGAATACGTGGATAATCTGAGAATTAGTCTTTCGGACTACTACTATAGGGAGAGGGGGGGATGGTCGATAAAAAATATTATTCATTTATCAATATAAAATCTACTAAGATGGTGAAAATTTATGAAGTCCAACGATTTAATAAACATTTACCGTAAAATATTGATTCTATAGTAGGTAGCTAGGTAATATTATATATTATAATATAATAGGAATTAGTCGGTCAGACACTCGGACAAGGGCGTCTGCAGAGTAGAGCCCCCCTCCGCTATTTGAGCCATTGTTTGTATAGGGTGTATTTTAATAAAATTTCATTATTTATGTAAGTACTAAATAATAATAGTTTGAAATTTTGAATATTGTATAATCTATTATCACGATTTGTGAGCCTCCGCAAAATAATTATTCTTGATAAATGCGATTTCAAATTGTGAACATGTTATAAAAGTAGTGGTATTTGAAAAGACAGGTTTACATATTATACACAATAAACTATGTTGTGTATGTTATTTCTTATGATTTATATAAATATACATTACATACATACATACATATAAATATATATATATATATATTATATAACTTATGAGTATTGTGCCCCACCCCAAGGCCGTTCCGAAGAAAGATTTTTTGGGGGAATAAAAATAATATCTCTTCAAAAACTTAAAATAAGAACAAAAAAAAAAAAAAAGGTAATCAATTATTTTCCCATTTTTCAGATTAAAATCCTAACAATTTATAGTTTGAAAATACTTCATTGCTGCATAATTTTCCGACAAAACTCCAAAATACTTCAAAACGTGAATAAGCAAAAAAAGTCATCAACCTTTTTTACTATTTTCTGACGGCTTTTCGAAGTTGTGGGTGGGGGGGGGGGTGAGACACCCTCCCGGTTGATATTTCTGTGGGCGCCCTTGCACTTGGACTTGTAAATGTACGAATACCTATTCGGTAAATATCGTACGTAGCCAGGTAGGTATAGGCCAATAATATAATATTTTAAAGTTCGTAAAAATTTTAGAAAATGTGTAGTATACACACAGTTATTTAAATACGTCGTGGGCCGCGATAGTCGGCGAAAATAGCCTTCGGGTCTTTTGATTATTGAATAATAATAATAGAAGTTATCATCTACTATACGATTAGAGTGCTTGCCGCTTTTACACGCAGCTGCTCAGCAGAAACTTTGGTCGTGTTTATAGTAAACTAAAATGAAAACGTATTTATATTACAATAATAAAACAACAAAATATAAAATTATAATCGCAATTTATAGGCATAGAGGTTATAATTTTTTTTATAAAAAACTACCCCACTTTCAACTGAGTTTCACTATATAAAAAAAAAACTAAAAATTGAATGATTAAAGAGTAAGTATGGTAATTGGATAGAGATTTAAAATAAATTTAGATTTAAGATAAACAAAGTAGCCCCAAAGAAATGTGAGAGTTGAAAGTAAATGCGTAATAACCCTCACATTCCTATGTAGACTTCTTTACTTTGTATATAATAGTATACGTCTATTTGGGTAGTCATATAGAGGTATTCGTATATAATAATAATACAAGTATAATATGCTATATTATATTATAGTACATATACCTCACTTTTTTAATGTTTTTTAAACGTTTTATTTTGTATTAAACATTAAAACATAATACGATGTTCAGCTTTGATTAACCAATCGTTAAATAAATAAATAAATAACAGCATACCTATTTATTTATAACACATTATTAAGTTGTAATTTATGTGGTTTTTTAATTAAATAAACAGCTACAGCTATATTATATAGGTAATCGATAATGTAGACGAATCACTATTACTATACTGTACTAATATTAAATGTTAATTTAATAACAAACAAAATGTATATATTTAAAAATGTTTTAGTAACTCACATAATCTTTGTGATAACTGATAATAACATAATAATATAAACATATAAAATATTAGTAAAAACTCGTCTTCATTAAATTAATATAAATATTTATTTTTATTGTTATTATATTATAATTAAGACGTATTTGAAAATTACACACGAAACCAGGAAATGTAAATATTTATTCATTATATAATAATTCTATTTCTATCTTTTAACATCTATGTTATAACAAATAGTATTCGTAAATCGTATAATCATATGTATATGTTTTATAAACAGTCAATATTTTTAATTTTATTCTTCTGGAAATAATTTGTTTCTGTTTCTATCCATTATATTTATATTATAAACAATTAGGTTATTTACTAAACTAATTTATAATTATTTATTACTATAATGGGGATTATAAAAATATGAAATTCATCGAAATGTACTGTTATTATTCGATGTCACCAGTTAACGAAATCATCTTTTTCCATTTCCATGATCATTAGTCAATGTTTTCGCCTATTTATACATAATACTTCGGGTACGGATTTTTATAAGCTTTACTGTTTTCGAGCCATAGATAAAGTGATCTCGTAGCAGGTGATCTATTTTATACATTCAAAATTACTCGCAAAACCCGAGATATGTAAATATTTTTTATTATATTATTTCTATTTCCACCTTTCAATACGTTAAAACTGTTAACTCTTTAACATTTTTAAAATCGTTACTATTTTCAAGCCGCATAGGCGATTTTCAAGTAGATAATTTATTCGATATACTTATCACTCGTGTAATATTCATTTATTGTTACTATATTTACTACAAATCATTAATCAACAAAATAATATAATAACACGTATGTGCAAAATACGATATCGATCGGTTGAATATAGTACGGATCTCTAATGATGTCGGACAAACAAAAAACCATAAGAACATTAGGAATTACCTATATAATATAGTCATTTAGATGTACTTACATGTAAAAAAAGATCGAGGGAGATCTATCATCCAAATCTTGCCCCTCTCCTCGTATATACGCCGCTTATCATGTCCGCGAGTACTGAAGGGACGATGTACCTACCAATTTGAAATTTCCCCCATCTGTATCTGGACGACTTTTTTTTTTTTTTTCAATTTTCTAACGATTTCTACTCGGATTGTGGTGCGACATTCGAGAAATTCAAAATTTGTTATCACGTATGGTGTACATATATAAGTAGTATCCAGTGTGACAAAAAAAAGGCTTAGGTGCACACCACGTACAGTATGTTGGAAAATGTATAGGCATAATAATATAGAAAAATAATGATGATGATAATGATTATCATTGCGACGTTAGCGGACAATGGCATGATAAACGTTTATGATATTATTATATGATATGTGTGTATTGTTATATGAGTTGGTGGTCCGACGACCGTGTGAACCGTTCTTGGGAAATTCCGTCGTCCTTTGGGAATAGGCCATGCGCCGCGTCGTGCCGTCGCCCCCGGAGAGACGCGCATGTACAATTCAAATAACTCGGCGGGACGAAACACTAATAATTTTTTTTGATAGTCGTAAAATGTTTTCGATCGCGTAAAATAATATAGGTACATTGATCGTGAAAAGGTTTTTAAAAATTCACTTTTTTTACTATAATTTGCATTAAAAAAGAAACGCACATATCTGTATCCGGAAATGAAGTCCCTAAGTGCGTTATTGCAGAACGAGTACGTAACACAAAAGTAAAATGTTCTGTATCTAATGAAAATTCAGTGTTGAACTAAAATCTAAATCAATAACAAGAATATTGTTAGTAGATGTAGTGATGGGCTGCACAAATTACATAGGTATATAGCTGCAATATTCGATAGTTATCGTGAACTATCGAATAATCTATTTTAATAACTTAGCATGAATAATGTTTTTTCCATAACAACTTACTAACGAATAGTTCGGTAAACGATTGAATAGTTCGATTAACTGTCGAGGAATTTGACAACAGAATAGTGTTCAATAAACTATCAAATGGTTCAAACTAACCAAATGTGTAGTTCGACAGCTATCAAATAATTTGTCGATGTAATCATTAATAGTATCAACCGAATAGTTCGATAGTGCCATCACTAATATGCAATACGGTGACCATATTTTGAATATTAAAAACGTGACAACAAAAAATAAGTTTAATCCTAATAATATTCCGTCAAAATGTTTATATAAATCGCTTTGAAAATAAACAAAAAAAAAATAAATAAATACAATAAGGTAATTTGTAATCTTTCTCAAATCATAAAAAAACGGGACTCCACTCCCAAAAACAGGACAACGGAGACGCAATTTTCAAAAATGGGACGTATGCAATGGTGTACACAGGAATTTTCTATTGGGGGGGGGGGGAATGAAAATATTTTTTACAAAGTTTACTTCCAACCTCGAACTATTACAGTTTACCAACTAATATTTAAATATTTATACAGTAAGAATATATTTTATGATACTGTTATCATCAAAAGAAAACATAATTGATCAAAAATATTTTCATTACAAAAACGGAAGTATGGACGTATGGATCCGACGTATGTGTCGCTCGTACATTTTTTTTGTAAATTCAAATTAATAATTTTAACAAGTGGAACTTTATCTAAAATTAATTGTAATAGATTAAAAAGTACAAACCTTAAAAATAACGCTCTTCTGAATAATTAAAAATACGAGATATGGTGGTACCTTTATAGTTTATATACCTGCGATATACGTAATATGTAAGCATTTATATAATTTAACAATGGTGAATATTGTTAGTTGTATCAATTAATTGAAAGGCTAATAACGATATTACGGAATTTCCGTATGCATATAGTCACTTTATGTACCACATAATAAACAATTAGGTATGTAAAACTTAACAAATAAGTATTTTATATTTGCATTGCACAATGGTATTTATGAACTAGATGTCTTATAAACTTACACATAAAGTTATGCGCTTAAATTTCACTATATGAGTCTGATGTAATACATTATGACGTATTGATTTTTTAGTGATAATATAATTATTATAATTTATTTAATTTTTAGTTCACTTAACTTAATATAGGTATCTATTAATTATTATATTATAATATACCTATACTGATAATCATATTTTATGCTTAAATTTTTTTAGTACAATATACTATTATTAGGTATAGAACTTCCATTTATTCTATAATTGTACTTACTTGAATAGGTAATTATATCAATAGACAATAGTAATAGCAATATTAGATTTATTTCTTTAAAATGCATTAGGAAATGCATAAACATAGGTAAGGTACCTATAGGTTATTAGGTATAAATATGGCGCACATTTTTATACAAAATTATTTTAATAGATTTTTGTTTAATAATAAAAATACAGAAGATAATAACTAAAAAGGAATCGAAATTTATTAAAATAAAAGAAAGAAAATTAAATTCAATAAAAAAAGGAAACAATTTCTCGTGTCGAAAAGTCAGTAGTAGTCAGTAGGTACACACGGCAGACAAAAGAAAATCGCGTCCACGGTCACGGCAGTCGTTGGATTCAGCCGTTGAGTAGTCGCGTCAATGATGGTTCGCCACGGAGTATGCGTGAGCGTCAAACAAATAAAATAGATATGATGAAATCAATCGCATAAAAATATGATTTCCCTCCATAAACTGATAAGTACATAGTAAAGATAAATATAAATATTCTTTCTGCGAAACTGAACTTATGATGGCCACCGATAGATTTATTGAGGATCACATAGTTATGTCACGCATAGTGATGTCTATATGTAACACATAGGTAGTAACGGGACTGTGCACATGGGCATAAACAATAATATGCATATTGAATTAGTTACCCATATTATGTCTGAAAATCGATATCCAAATAATTGGTGTCCGGCATTTTATGCGATATTAATATTAATCGATAGTCCCATATTTGATTAAAATGTATTAAATAATAAATAATAATTAATATGCTGTATATGTTAATCAACTATATGAGGAAAATGTTATTTGTGAGTTTTAAGCGATTGGCTAAAATGATTAGATATTGTTTGTAGGTATCTCTACTTTGTAATTACAACTACTATAATTACTTTATATGTGAAAACAATGCTTAAATTTAATTTTTTTTTTCAAAAATACTCTTAGTCCTTAAATATTTTTCGTATATAAAGTCAGGATTAAATCGTTGTATATAAATATGCTTGTAATCCGTAGACAGACATAGTAGGTATTCGCATGTTCGCGTGTTTGAGCGTGAAAGTGATGTGACTTTTACTATATATGTATATTATATTTTAATTTTCTAGTTACGATATAATTTAGTTGAATATGGACTAAATAAGCCGTATATATTGCCTGCGAATAGAGAAAATTGCTTTGTCGTCAGATTGTTGAGCGATGGTAGTTTTTGCGCCTATGTTGCCTGTTGATTGATATTATATTCACTGTAAAATTATTGAATAGTTGTGGGGTTGGCAGGTGGTAATATTATACCCTAGTAAATACGATAAATCAAAAATTGCACAAGGTCCGAGGAGTAGGTACAATTTATTGTATAGGTAAATGTATAAATTTTATCGACAAATCACATATTATAGCAGTGTAATACTTTGTAGAAAATAAATATTGTACGAAAACGAGTAAATAACAATATAATAATATAACGTTGTTACGACTAGATAGATTCCTCATTTTATTCTTTCATTCTTTTTATTATAAGAACGTAATTTATATCTTGTACACTTGCATTGAATATTTTAAGAAAAATATTGTAATTACATTGAAATGGTATAGACAAGACGACGAAAAAGTTGTTAGGAGAAACATCAATGTAATATAATAATATAAATAACGTATTAAAGGTACACATATTATATTAGGTATAGAATTTTACCCAAACGATGGTAGAAATTGTTAGCCTAAAGTCAGCTGACAATTTTTCGTGGTTTATAATTTACAATTTACATCAAGTAAAGATAACACTTTTATCCGTGTAATTTCATTATTAAAATACTGGTACATCGTATATTTTCAATATCCAGTTTGTTGTTGAAATGAACGTTATAAATGTGAGGTGTGGAAGGTACCTATCCAAATATATCATAAAATATTACTTACCAAAAAAACCGATTTGTGGTAAAAATTATAATATCTTCAATATTTAATATTTTTAAAATAGGTTTTTTTTAAATTATTAAAAGCACAAGCCTTTTATAGGGCACCATGGTTCCTGTTTTTTTTTTTTTTTTTTTTTATTGATTCTTATTAACTATTTATTAAAACACAGTTTGAAAAAAAACATATAGGTATGTTCAAAACGATTTTATATTGTCAACCGGATAATCTAATTCAAATTTAGAAATCGTAACGCCCTATAAAAATATATCAAAAAGAAAATTATTTAAAAATAGGAAAAAACTGACATAGAAAATGTTAAAAACGAACGATGATAGGACTTTTATCGTTACTGCATAGAAAAATGAAAATGTATTAATATCAAACAAATATTTAAGTACCTACACTTTTAAATAGTTCTATGTCAATAGCACTGTAGGGTTTCATTGTAGTGTTTTCAGGAAATTTGTTATAAAAAATAACTAAAAACTCTGTTTTAATAGATACTTAAGGGATATAAAAAAAAAATATTAAAATAAACACTTTTGCATATCGATTTAGATATTTTTATTAAGAATAGGGTAATAATAAATCTGGCAAACTAAAATTTTCAAGTCGGCGGGTGTCAGACATGGAGGATATCCCCTCCCCCAAATTACGCCACTGTGTACAAGTATATTTTACTTCCACGTTTATTTTTTAATTAAAATATGGCTGGCCTAAAGTCAATCAACAATCTCATAAGTGCAAAATTAGTATAGGATATGCTTAAAATGCGCATGGTCTTGGAAAAATAAAATCGAAAATGACCTCTTCAAAGACCAAATTTTATTCAAATTTGATAGGTATTGGAAATATCTATATATATATAATTAAAAAAAATAAAAATAAAAATTGTATTTAAAAGTAAGAATTCCAAAAGTCTTGGTATGGTATGAAGTTTTACTTAAGGGGACGTAGTACCTGTAGACTCAGTATCTGTTTGACACACGCGCCACATAGTAAAATTGGGTTTTGTATTTTCGATTTCGTGAACAATTGGTCGATTTAGGATATAATAACTAATTAAGAATTATTGTTAATTTTGATAAACAATTAATTTTTGATAAATTATTAATATTTTGCCTAAAATTAAATTTATTGAAAATATAATTCCTACATTTCATAGATTATGTTCTCTTTATTAAGATTATTGCTCGGGACATTTGCATATACTTATATAATGGTCCAAAAAATTGCTAAGTAGGTACTATTTAAGTGTGTTTCAAGTTATAACAATGCCAAATTTGGCAAACAAATGTGGATATTTTTGCATATTATATTATATTTTTTTCGGAGCAAAAGTAATTTTCTACAATTTATTATATTTTTTTTTTATATACGGCGCATGAAAAATCGGTTGACGTGTTTATTTGCGTAATTTTCAAAATTCCTTATAAATTTCGGGCATACCTAAATAAACGATATAGGGATGCAATTCAAAAGCGTCAACATTTCAATGCATAAAAGCACAAAAAATAGCATAACGCGTTTGTGTTTTTATTATCGTCGTGATTTCTAAAACGCGATTTCACGATAATATACATGTGTAAGTAGCTTACTATTCATAGTTATTGGTAAATTACAAAGATAAAGGTAGTTATTAATTGTACAATGCAATTTCTAAGATAAAACAGTAATAGTTTTAAAATTAGTATCTAAAAATATATTTTTACATATTTCATACTTATTTGAAATTTTTTTGGTGCATATTTTGATTATTTTCCATGCATTAAGTTTCGAGCCATAGTTATGATAATAGATCATCATATCCTATAAAATCAATCAATTGTTCACGAAATTGGGAATAGAAAACCCGATTTTACTATGTTGCGCGTGACAAGACAAGACAAGACAACTGAGCCAGGTACTACGTTTTCTTAATATAGTAAAACCTTGGCCTTGGCCTTGTATATTTACTGCGAGATCAAGATCTAGACCATCAATTGCGCTCTTCCTGTATGGTCAGAATCTATACGTAAATGTATAATATATATCTACCGAAGGGACAAGACTATAATTTAAGTTATGAGCATGCGGACATGGGGATACATGAACAGGACTACTGGATATTTTGGTTTGTGGTTAATATGAGTTATCAGAGTACCTATATAAGTAGGTAATGAAAAATGTTGGTAAAAAAAATTTTTCTCTCGACCGCTCGCTCCGTTGCGTATCAAAATTATCACCATCGAGTGTGGCCGCCGCCGCCGCCGCGTCATCATCGTAACACCAACAACACCAATAATAACAATAACAACAACTGTGACGCGGTGTATTCTCGTGGCTGTGGTACCGGCAGCGGCGGCGTCGGTGGTGGTGGTGGTGGGGCTGGCTAGTGGTAAATGTACGCGATGGCCGGCGGAGAGACGACACAAAGGTCGCGCGCGTAGCACCGCGGCAGCGTGTTTTTATTGCTGGGAGCACTTGACTAACCACTTTCCCACAGTGTAAACAAAACCCGTCGCCGAACAACACGGCCACAGTAGGTACGCGCACGTAGTATATTATATATATATATATATATATATATGTATACGCGAACGCGAGCTGTACGGTCCCGTTCGTTCCCCCGGGACGACGACGGCTACGGCGGCCGCGAGCCGTAGCCAAGCACACGTTCCGCGACTGCACCGGCACCAGTATTATAGGGCGGCGGCGTTTGCCTGGCCCCCGACGATTCCGGCGCCAGATGCTACGACGAGACGCGGCGCGCACCGTCCACGCGATAAACCTCCGCACCGCCGCCGCAGGATAGATATTGTATATTATTATTATTATTATTATTATTATTATTATTATTATTTTGGCGTGTGTGCGAGAGAGAGAGAGAGAGAGAGACCAGCCGCTGTCGTAATGTGATGTGATATTAGTATTATTATTATTATTATATTGTATCACCCCGTTCTTAAAACGCTTATATAATTGCGTTTATATAATATAATAACGACGATGACGGCGAAATCACTGTCGGTGTTTATAGCCATCGTATTATCCGTTTTAACCGGGTGTTACATGGGCTATTGGGAAATTGGCTTTTTTTTTCACAAACCTCGTGTGGGAAAATTCGATGGAGATCGTTGCACGTGTGCCGTTAAACTATCCGTGGTGTTAGGCGTATGCGCGAGCGGCAAAAAAACCATTTGGTTCGCTATAAAAATATAATCATTTTAATCGATTTATAACTTGGAATTACTTATAGGGTCGGTTTTACAGTTCTTGCGGTTTAACTCGAGTTCAGTCGAAGAACCTGGTTCATCAACTGAACTTATTGTCGGTATGTATTACAATCACAGAGTTACCAGCTGACCGTATAGTGTAACCCGTGGTTTAATACAATTATCTGTGATAATAGAATAGCTGGATAATAACGGTGAATACATTGATAATAATTGTATGATTGTGGCATGATCAATGTCGGTTTAGCTTTTATCATTCCTACATTAAATTTAATTTTAAAATCATTTTATTTAATTTATTCGTATAATAAAAATGATGTCTGACGGTTGATGAAGAGTTTATGGAATTAGCACTAATCATAGGTTTTCCTTGAAAAATAAAAACGTTTCTTGAACGACCTAACCATTTTATAAAGTGCAGAGATGAATAATTTTTTAGTCGCGTTCGTCCATCCAAGAACAGTGTATAATGCTATATCACATTAAAGAAAATATTACGTCACCAACAAATAGATACAGTATAAAGGTACTATAATTATGGAAATCTATATGATGGGACACAAAATGTCACTATATGAATTCATAAATTCATACGAAACTGAAATTTCAAATCATCATTAAATATTGATATTTTTGTCATCAACATTAATGAACAACCAATCAAATTCAAGATCATCTTTGAACTCGGTTTAACTCACTGAAATCGGCGGATCACGTAAACCGTGGTTTAAACTAGGTTCAGTGGATTGTAATACCCACTTTTCGATTTGAACTAGGTTTAAACTATTATTGTAATACCGACCTCCTTATATGTCTATTATAGTATATACAATACAAATTATTTAAATAAATAGTAAATAAACGATCAGTGGCGCAACTAGCTGTAAAATCTTTTGGGCTTCAGCTTCACCATAATATCGTCTTGTATTGTATTTCTATTATTGTTTGAGGGAGCATGTAACGTCTCGACATTTTGTTGGTCCATACGAGTGTTATTCGACGGCAAGCCAGTAGGCTAGGGTCGCCCCAACCACGAGCCGAGACCTTGCGGCCGGAGCGTCGTGGATTTTGTTGTTGCTAAAATCAAGTATCGGTGGATATGTGTGGAATTCAAGGGGATCATTGTGGAATGAAGTAAACGATAGATTTTAATGTACCTATATATATATATTATATTAAGTCGATTTATTTAATTGATGTAATTTAATCAGAAGGAAAGAGCTTGACGGGCATAAGACCTTTACAGAAATGGTTAATATTACCTATTTCATTATATTTTTATGTTATATTTAGTTATTAAAATGCTTAGAACAGTTGGTACTCAAATTTAGTTTGCTATTTTGTTATGTTTTAAGTTTGATGTTTTTTTTTCTTGTAATATTCCTCTAATACTTATATTACTAATATTTAAGTTAAAAATTTAATTGAAAAAAAATTGGACAGGACGTTAGTGGCCACCGCAGGGTTTTGAATTTGAGTTGATACAAAAAAAAAATTATTCGTAATTCCATTTGTATAAGTACTTATATTAAATGAATGCATACATTTTTTCTACTCAGGTAATTTGGAATAAGCGTAAAAATGACTTTTTATGGCCACAGAGAAAGAAATTTCAAGTTAATTTACCAAAGAGAGAAATTATAATAGGTACCTAATACAAAATTGTATTATATACCTACATTATAAATTTAATT
This sequence comes from Pemphigus obesinymphae, assembly GCA_025469235.1. Classification (NCBI taxonomy): domain Eukaryota; kingdom Metazoa; phylum Arthropoda; class Insecta; order Hemiptera; family Aphididae; genus Pemphigus; species Pemphigus obesinymphae. The sequence goes on from JAIPRL010001317.1 coordinate 86,336, forward strand.
TTAATTTTGTAAATTTAAGTTAAAAATTTAATTGAAAAAAAATTGGACAGGACGTTAGTGGCCCCCGCAGGGTTTTGAATTTGGGTCGATACAAAAAAAAATTATTCTTAATTGGATTGGTATAAGTACTTATACCTACTTAATTAATGAATACATTTTTTCTATTTAGGTAATTTAGAGAAAGTAATTTTAATTTAATTGACCAAGGAGAGTAATTATAATAGGTACCTAATACAAAATTGTGTTAGGTATATACCTACATTTTGGATTTAATTTTAATTTTGAAAATTTAAGTTAAAAATTTAATTGAAAAAAAATTGGACAGGACTTTAGTGGGCCCCACAGGGTTTTGAATTTGGGTTGATACAAAAAAAAAAATTATTCTCAATTCGATTCGTATAAGTACTTATATTAAATGAATTCACACATTTTTTCTACTCAGGTAAATTGGAATGAGCGTAAAAATGACTTTTTATGGCCATAGAGAAAGAAATTTCAAGATAATTTACCAAAGAGAGAAATTATAATAGGTAATATAAAATATAATACAAAATTGTATTATATACCTACATTATAAATTTAATTTAAATTTAGTAAATTTAAGTTAAAAATATATTTGAAAAAAAAATTGGACAGGACGTTAGTTGCCCCCGCAGGTTTTTCAATTTGAGTAGATGCAAAAAAAATGTATTCACTATTTTTTGTTATAAACACCGCTACCTACACTATCTACAATTATACTATGACTATACTACCTATGACTATACTAATCTATGACTATACTACCTCTGACTATACTACTTATGAGTTATGACTATACTACCTATGACTATTCGACCTATGATTATTCTACCTACGACTATACTATCTATGACTTTATCACATGATAAAAAGAAATTCAAATTAAATTTAATATTTTTAATTTACTGTTTGCAAATTTGTGCTATTAATTTAAGAATTATCTTGTATATTTAAAACTATATTTATTATATTCTTTTAATAATTATATACAAGTCACGTGTTCCCATGTGTCAATGTCACATTGTCACATATCTCACATGGTGATATATGTCACAATGTGACATATTACACATATTTTCGTATAGTAAGTATTTTCA